>VCII01000166.1:560000-717500 GCA_006030095.1 Triplophysa siluroides
AAAGGAGGCAATGAAACAAATAACTTATAAACTTCTTTTTTGAAGCTACTAGCGTCTGTTTTACATTATAATCCTATTGAGTAAAGCATGTGCTTTTTAAACGCCGGCGTCTCTTATGCAGCTCAGAGCGTCTTGTGAGGTTGAAAAAAGTTCACCTTTGTCACAGCTGACCAATGATAGACACCTGTCGTTTCCATAACAACATGCAAGGAACGTGATTGGTTGAGAAGGCTCGCACTACTAGTATTGTAGTTTTTAAATAGTTTGTACTGTTGTATTGTAGTTTTTTTTACTAAAAAAGCTCAATTGTCAACTTCCTATGGTCAAAAAAGAAGTCAAGTGTGAACACGGCCTTCTGCGTTTAAATGTTTCAACTCAACCAAACCATCCGAGAAATAGAGGCCAGAGATCTCTGCTGATATTACTGAATGAATCAAGAGTATAGATGATCATTTATTGATTTCTGTGTGTGTTCAGCTCCTGTGGTGTATGTGATGGATCACAGTCGTGCGGTGGATGGAAGCGGCGCTGTAGAGAACGGTCCGTCTCTGGATCTCAACTCTGACTCTAAGGTGAGAGACACCTGACCATCACTTCACATCTTCAGACATGTGCTGCTTATGATCACGTGATGATGCTTTTACTCGTACTGTACATTCATCACTTACAGGCTCTTAGAGAACATGACTGTTGTGTCTGTGTATGATGTAAGAGCTCATGTCTGAGTCAAGCTTGAGCTATGTTTTTATCAATCTGTCGGTCAGTTTGTTGAACAATACACAGAGTGTCTCTTCCATCCGCCGGAGGGTCAGACGTGACCTTTAGCTGTCTGTCAAAGAGCTGTGTTCATTGTGTGTGTGAGTTCTGAGGGAAGGCTGCTGTACCACGGCTCTATAACAAGGACTGCTAGATGGCCCAGAGCCAGCACGGGAGACCCTCGGGCCAGTTGATGGACATGTCACTGGCCCAATCGGGTCATGAAAAATGATCACTGGCTTGTTCTTAAGCCTTGGCTATTGACATATTCTCAAGAAGACGCATATAGAACTTGATTCTGTTCTCACGCACTGTTTATGATACAAGTCTGAAATTCCGCATGTTAAAAAATATATACGACCTCACTTTGTGTCAATCACATTTACACACTGCCTCCGATATTTTGAAAAGCTAAATTATAAATTGTCAAAAGAAATATATAAGAAAATAATTAAACACTAACTCTTTGGATTGTTTAGTGCAAACCAACGAAGCCTCAATACTAATTACAACGGAACACAGCGGCGTCTAAATGAAATATAATTAACCAGTATATCTGTGCATGCTGCAACTGCAAAATAAATGCAACAAAGATCACTATATGTCAGGCTAAAATATGGCATTTTCAGAAAGGAATTTCTCGTCAACAGAGTTCTATTACTAATAATAGGTATTCACAACAATCCTACGTTATATCCTGAGGTTCTTAATCGAAAATATGCGTTTGAGTAAAAGGTACAGAACAAAAAGCATTAAAAGCTCAAGCAAAGCGAACAAAAACCTGTTCAACACCTCCACAGACGCTTCCTGTTCTTCTCACACTTTTCATTTCTCCGTCCAAACCAGAGTTCAGTTTCTCCTCCTGGCTCACATCCACATAAACATCTTGTGTTCTATAGTGTAGATACTACACACGTGGTCATATGTCAGAATGATGTCACAACTCTCTCTGTGCACCTCAACACTTGATTGGCCAGAAATGAGTGCACACAATTAAAAACAATTAACCCAGTGCAGGACACAGAGGTCAGAGGGCAAGCTTGTGAAGATGAAGTGTGAGGACGTTATGACAGTGGAACTGAACTCTGGTTTGTAAGATCTCTCGCTCTCTCTATCGCATCTCTCTCTCTCCACTCTCACTCTCGCTCACTCTCACTCGATCTCTCTCACTCTCTCACTCTCTCACTCTCTCTCACTCTCTCTCTCTCTCTCTCTCTCTCTCTCTCTCTCTCACTCTCTGTCTCCCTCACTCTCTGTCTCACTCTCTCTCACTCACACACTCTCTCACTCTCTCACACACACTCTCTCTCACTCACTCAATCACTCTCTCTCACTCTCTCTCACTCTACTCACTCTCTCTCTCACTCACTCTCTCACTCACTCTCTGGCTCTATCTCTCTCTCTCTCACTCTCTCGCTCGCTCTCTCTCTCTCCTCTCGCACCTCTCCTCTCACCACCACACTCTCTCACTCACTCACTCACTCTCTCACTCTCTCTCTCACTCACTCTCTCTCTCTCTCTCTCCTCTCTCTCTCTCTCGCGCTCACACTGTCTCTCTCACTCTCTCACTCACTCGGCGCTCGCGCTCACTCACTCTCTCACTCTCACTCTCATCTACACTCTCTCTCCTCTCTCATCTCTCTCTCTCTCTCTCTCTCTCTCACTCTCTGTCTCTCTCACTCACTCACTCTATCCCCCCTTATCCAGCACTGCAGCTCTAATGCTCATGCTAACACACACACAGACACACACGGACGTCACTCTTTCCTAATGTGTGTTTCCTCACAGCCGCCCCTCACCTCGACTCTCAGACTAATGTTGTGTTTCTCTCTCCCCTCTCTCATTCATTCACGTCCCCTCACACCTCACATTCGTCTCCGTCCGCGCACCCTCACACGTCCTCAGTCTCTTCATGTTCCCATTCTCTCCGTCCTCATCAACCCTGTCCTCCCTCCCGCCCACCCTCGACACCATCTCTGAGCTGGATGTCATGCTGTCCGACATCTCCGAGGACGAAGACGAGCCCGACCCTCACCTCCAGCTCCACTCCGACCCCTCCTCCTGGGTGTCCGAAGGCTCCGGCGCTCCTCCAGACGTGGAGTGTTCGTGTGACCCGTCCTCCTCGCCGGCGGAGGGTGTCCCAGAAGAGCCCCCGTCCCGTTCCGTTCTGCACAGGCTGGCTGTGAGCATGCTGGGGTTCTGGAAGGCTCTGCGTCTGCCGTGGCTGCTGGATGAGGACGGGTACATCAGTCTGCCGTGTCTGCCGGAGGAGAGCGCCGCCCTGCTGCTGCTGCCTGCCGGACTGCACCGTCTCTTGCCCCTCTCCTCGCCCTCTCTTCTGCCCTCCTTCCTGCTCATCTTCCTCGTCTTCCTGTCCGCCTGCCGCTCGGTGCTGCTGTCTCTGGTGTTGGCGTTTCTTCTGGCCGTCTCGCTGTGCTACCTGGAGCCCAAAGCCCTGGCCCGCTTCAGACCCACGGAGGTCACAGCCCCGCCGAAGACGACCACGGCGGAGGGAATGCAGTGCGACCCCGCCGCCTAAACCTGCCCCCTTCCTGCCCCTCCCGCCTCCTAAAACACCGCTGCCTGCACTCACTTTCTGTTGCTGTTTGCTTTCCACCTTCCCTCTGTCCCGCACCACAGACACCGAAAACCCCTCCGTCCTCAACATACAGATGTTTGAATTCACACACACACAACAGCGGTCAGTGTGTAAGCACACGTGTTTGAAAAGATGGTGACATGTTTATCTGACACAGAAGTGCATGTGCCTCAGGGCTCGCTCCTTATGACATCACATCCTGCGTGCATCCTTATTGGGTGTTCCCATCAGCCATTTCACTTTTTCTTTCCTTTCTCGACAACTGTGTCCATAATTCATCACTTAGCATCTACAGGTGGTGGCGGCGGAGAAGCCGAGCGTGGACGCGGACGCATCCGTCTCTTCTGACAGGGCCCATGAGGTCTGCTAACTTTCCCAGCATGCATCTGTGCTCATATTCAGATGATCCGGTGTTGTGTTTGAATTAATGCTGATGTTTTATCTCTGACGGCTTGAACAGACTGACACACACGGGACTGACTCTACTCTCAGAAAGGTCTTTGACTCAAAATGTTTCCCTTCACGTCTTTGTTTTTTATTTGATATTCGTCAATTGAGGGATGTACTATCCTCTGCGTTGCTTTTGTAAACGTGACTTTTTTTTTGTCTGCTTGTCTGCAGATGTTTTTTGAATGTGATGTTTTTTTTTGAGAAACCAACAGGCAGTCATTGATTTGCCAATCAGGGTTTGGGGATTTGGTCACATGACTTGTGCTTGATTCGCCTGCTGGTTAAAACTGTGATCACCAACATGTCACATCACCACACAGAATGTCTCATATGTATCAAACAGTGATGTCCAGAAGTCAGAGACTTATGATTTGAAAATATCAAAACAGTAAAAGTAGAGAGTAAACATAATAAAGACTGTAGCGTGACATCTTCTCAGGTGTTGTGCGGATATAAAGATTGACACTTTTATTGTTGGTCTCAGACTTCTGGAGCGGACTGTATTGTAATATCATTTCATTGTTTATGATTTGGGTCAGATCAGCTTTATTTCTCGTTTTCCCAACGTGTGTTTTCATGTTTTGACTCCACAGAGCAAGTCGAGAGTGCAGGGAGAGAATATATATGTCAGACATAGCAATTTAATGTTGGAGGTGTGTATGTTTATCAATCAAAACCAAAGCAAACAGCAAAAGTGTGATGATGGTCAGACTGCTGTCGTGGGCTGTCTCTCTCTCGCTCGCTCGCTCGCTCTCTCTCAGGCTGTGTGTGTGTGTGTGTGTTACCCGTGCATGGACTGCATGTTAAACCGTGTGCGTGTGAGGAAGTGATTTGGGAATGGTGTTCATAACAACACTAATGTTATTGCCCTAACCTGACAGGTGATTTTCTGCTTCTGTTGCCGTGGTGATGGTTTCATTCACATGTTTGATGTTATAACTCGATGAAACTCACCCCGTGTGTCGCTGCTGAAGACACGCTGGCCTCTGAGACACGCACGTTATCGTCATCGTCATCTTGACTCAATGCTTTTGACAGAGAAAATATTGAGGAAGAAGGTTTGGTTATTTCAACCCAGCGTGGGGTCAAAACTTATGAACGATGCTATGCTGGGATGTTTCCACCTGTTGTTGTTCATTTAACTCAACGCTTGGGTTTGTCCATTTTTCGACACCATGCCGGGTTGAAAATAAGCCAACATGCTCACATGAAACCGATGACACGTGTGTTCTCAGAAACGGTGTGATTTCAGGCCTCACTGCCGTCCACAGTCACTGACCTCTGACCCCCGTAATCCCCCTTTCACCTAACCATCAGTGAGAATCCTTTACTCATCACCTCACGAGAGGACATCCACTGAACCACTAGTGAGAGCACAGTGTACCGCTCTGAGCAGCATCTGCAGTGCGCACTAGAGAAGATGCTGTCTATGTAGTGTTGTCACCGGAGGGTCTGGTGTTGACTGTGGGTGGAGCGGTGAGGATGAGATGATGTTCTGGTTGTGTGTACCCTGACCCGTGCCTGTCTCTCCCTGCTGCTGTGGGCTCTTCAGGATTTGCAGAAAACCCAGGAGGATGTGTTGAAGCATCAGGCTAGCGTTAGCGAGCTAAAGCGCAGTTTTATGGAGGCTACGCCCGAGCCCAGGCCCAGTCAGTGGGACAAACGGCTGACGGGCAGCCCGGCCACCACCCTGCGCCTGCAGGCTTCAGGGGTACGTGTGCTTCTGACCCCGGGGTCCACACGCATGATCTGCACTTCCTGTCACTCTCGCATGCGTGTTCTGTATCTGCTGTACGGTGTGACAGTTGGGATCTCAGAGGCTTTTTCAAATCACGTCTCATTCCTTCTGTGTTTGCTCTCCGTCCACTCCGAGAGGAAGGGGTTTTTATCAACCAAAACTGCATAATGGATGCCAGTTTCACGTCGTAGTGAAGAGCGTAAAAACCGACACGGCTGGAAACAGTCATGTGACCCATTCAGCTCAAAGTTGTTTTTGCTGCTCTCCAGTTAGTCAGCGTCGGTGTGTTTACAGGTCACAGTACACAAGTGTCATGTTAAAGTAGATTAGACGACATGCATCTCATAATCCCAACTGTCACACACGATTCTCTGGATCGGCCAATGGCGTGCCAGCTTTATCACTGATGTGGTTTTCTGAGCACCGCCTCATCTGATCAGCTTCTGTTTTTTCTTTTATTGATTGTGTTTATGGTTTATTCTGCTCTTTTTACTCTTTCGTCATTTGGTTTCATCTCGTGTCTTGCACATGTATTTATGGGTGTGTTGTGTTGTGTTGTGTTGTGTTGTTGACGTGAACTCTTGTGAATGTTGATGATTGTGATTTCTGCATCAGTTTTATTCTCCCGTCTGCACACAAGCTCTTATTTCAGCTCAACCTCTCTTTACCACACACACACGTGCGCTCATATTGAGTGTGTTTGTTTGTCACACTCCTCGTGTCTCTCTCTCTCTCTCTCTGTTGAAATGGTTGAGCTAGTCGTGAGCAATAATTAAGTTCACCCAACAATGAAAGTTAGTTCACCCGAGGTGACGGACTAGATGTTTGTGTCAGTCTCTGAACTCATCTGCATCAAGACTTTCTTGATGTTCGAGTACAGTGACTACTGCTGTGCTTCCTTAGAAGAAAGTTTGTATGTGATTTCGAAACAATCTTGAGTTTTTGGGTGAACGTTTAGCATGTCCTCTCGCAGCACTTCTGACTGCTTGTGTTTCTCTTTCGCACTCTTTCATGTGGTGTCTTGTGTTTGTTCTGTAACTCTCTGTAGAGTTTGGAGGAGGAGTTGACCTCTCTGTTTTTGAGTAAGGCCTGTTTCTCCTGCAGTGTCACTGCTGCTCCAGCAGAGGGCAGTCAAGTCCGGTGTCTGCCCGAGGTCTCGCATCTTTCTCTCTTGATCTCGCTCGCTTAACACAACTCCCTCATCTGTTCAAACTAAAGCTCAGTTCTGGCAGTCAGTATTGATCCGCTCGTGATGTCAGAGCTTCTCCATAACACGTGTGATACACATCCATGCTCGACTCAGAGGAGTGATGAATGAGGCTGATATTACACACACACACACGTCATTTCAGTAAATGAGTGAAACTAAATAAACATGTCATGTGCGTAACATATTTAGTTAAAATACAAAACGAAAAATATTCTCACTTATTACACGGCTCGTTGGAATGCTTGATTCTGATTGGCCTGGCGCGACATTTGCAGGTTTGTTATTCCCAGATAACGACCTTTCAAAGTTTTTTTTAAACGAACTGACATTTTTTTCACCTCTTTAATCTAAAATGACACTGTAAACATCAATAACAGCTTTAATTTGGCAAAGGACCATGGTATAAGCGGGATAATCCACAGCTAGCCATACTTTAAAGGATTTTAATGCACGCTGTGGAGGCATTAAATCCCTTTAACACCCAGCTAGCTGTGGATTATCTCTTGCGTATCAGTCGACAGTAAAGATTTGCCCAAATATCCGTCTGCTATATTTTAAACTTGTTCTTCGTTGTATTTGACTGCCAGACTGACTGTAAACTAGGGCTGGGTTTTGAGACCATTAGTCCGTATTTCATTTAAAATATTAGGACACGGAATCCATATTTAAATATGCAGGCTGGTAACCCCCCTTCTCAGCTAAATGAATGCATATTTGTGACCGTGGACAACAAAACCACAAGTCTTATGGGTCGAGTTTTCAAAATTGAGATTTATTTGAGTAATTGAGTACATAGTCTGAAAGCTGAATAAATACGCTCTCTATGGATGTGTGCGTTGTTATAATAGGACCATATCTGGCTGAGATCAACCGTTTAAACTCTGGAATCTGAGTGTCAAAAACATCTAAATATTGAGTAACGGCCTTTGAAGTTGTTGATCAGGGGCACTGTGGCAGCCCATCCACTCACAAAATAAAGTTTTGATGTATTTAAGGGAGGAAATTGACTAAATATCTTCATGGAACATGATCTTTACTTCATATCCTAAAGATTTTGGGGATAAAGAAAAATGGATGATGCAATGTATTTTTGTCTTTTACTAGAAATGTTCCCGTGCGACTTAAAGCGGTTTTGTGATCCAGGGTCATGTTTACGTTAATAGTAAAGCCCACACAACTGTTGTGAATTACTTTTACTTTGAGAAACCAAACATTACTCTAAAAAATGAAAAACGTTGTAAATGTGCAACAGTGAAATCATGAACGACTTGAAACATGTTTAAGAAATAAATTGAACTTGAATAATAGCGCCATCCTCTGGACGAGAGGCGAATTACAGAATCTCTGAGGCACGTGCATTAAGAATCGATTCAGGGTATTGTTTCTTTAAATTGAAGCTGGATTAAAATGAAAGAATGGCTATGTTTAACCCAGCCCTACTGTAAACATCCATCAGATCCGTCTCTTTAACCGTCATGCGTGTTCTCTGTGTTTCTGTTCATCAGTAGACTAGAACACAGCCGATGTCCATCTGTTTACATCCCATCATACACCGTCAGATCATCCACTGACCGCTAACAGTCACCACTGCACATCCCTGTTGACTTCTGATGGGATGTAAACCGACTGCTGAGAGTGTCTTTCAATGACCGTGTCCTGTGATTTACCTTTAGGCTCCACAGAAACCCCCCCCACACCCCCAGACTGACCGCAGAGACGCCAGCAAGGTGCTCAACCTCCTCGCTCCAGCAGTCTAACATCACCTGCGCTCACGCTCACGCACACACTAACACCAGACACGCACACCTCACGCTCTTTCATTACAGATGTGCTCCAGTTCATCCTCATCATCATCTCTGCTTCTCTTTATGTTGCTTCTGTCTTGATTTCGTTGCTTCAGTTTGTTTCTGTGTTCGTTGTTTATGTTTTTGCTTCTCTCTCTCCATCCCTCGTGTGCGTCATTGTCTGGTGTAGAGTTCAGAGGTCAAACCCGATGTTAACGGCCAGCCGGAGGTCATCGAGGTCATCGAGGAGACCGTCATCATCGAGGAAGTCGTCAAAGCCAAGCCCAAAAGTCCGGCTCCTGAGGTTACCACGGAAACCGCTGAGGCTCCGGAGGTGAAGGAGGAGCGGAGTTTATCGTCTGACAGCGAGAGCGAGGAAGAGGCGGAGTATCACGCTCAGACGCCCAGTACCAGCATCTCCGCTCAACATATCAAAGAAGAACCAGAGGAAGAGGAGGCGGAGCTTACTCGACAAGCCCCGCCCGCTGAGGTCCAGCCACAGCCAATGGCAGTATCGTCCGAGTTCACCCCAGCTGCAGAGGAGGAGTCGGCCGCACAGCCTGAAGACGAAGTGTTGATGATGCCAGACGAAGCTACGAACGGCCACGCCCCCAATACTGAAGTCCCGCCCACTCTCGAAGATGCTTCAGAGAAGGAGGAGCCTCACATCGTCAACGGCAACGTGTCACGCGTGGAAACGGAGCGTCTGCCACAGGTTATTTGTTGTTCGGAGGTAAATGCCATCTCGAGCTGAGACGTTTCCCTCTCGCCTCATTTCACACTCGTCCCTGCTGTGTCCGGATGAAGATCTCTCTCTCTCTCTCTCTCTCTCTCTCTCACTCGTCGGGGTTAAAGGAGTGTAACTCAACCAGCTGGTGTTAAACATCCATCATTTCATCCTCTTACACCTTTCAGTTGATTTGATACTCCATCTCACTGCCACACACACACACACACGTCTGGTTTACTATCTCCGTGGGGACAGTCCATAGGCGTAATGTTTTTTTATACTGTACAAACTGTATATTTTATCCTCGACCCCTAACCCCTAAACCTAAAGATCATAGAAAACTTTTTGCATTTTTACATTTAAAAAAATATTGTTCTGTACAATTTATAAGCTTTTGTGCCCATGAGGACCTCAATTTAGGTCCCACAGTGACACGAGTCCCCATGTGTTGTGTGCATTCAGGTTTAGGTCCCCACCGGGATATAAAAACATGTGCACACACACACACACACGTGTACACACACGCATACACACACGTGTACACACACACACACGTACACACACAACACACACACACACACGTGTACACACACACATGTGTACACACACACGCATACACACACGTGTACACACACATTTGTGTAGAGATGAATGAGTGTTGTGAAGAATGCTGAAGGATTGTTGCATGTGTGTGTTTTCTACAGTATGTGGGGATGTGATGCATGCTTTATGTAGTGTAGTACACTTGTTGTGTTGTTTATTTGAGAAGTGATGATGGTTGTGGATCGGTATAGACCCAACCTGAGCTGTGTGTGAACAGCCGATACACATCACAATTCAAAACACTGAATGTGCAAACACACACACACCACACAGTGAATCTGTGTCATCTCATTCATGTTGAATCCACCTGCTTTTAAAGATAAAAAATCTTTTCAACGCACACACAAAACAAACCACTTCCACACTATAAATGAGCAGAGTTGTGATGTCTGATGGTGTCACGTGTGTTTGATCAGAACATCGGTTCTCATACAGAGTGCTTTTTCTTTTCTGTTTGCATGTGTTCTACCAAAGATGTCCTGTATAGCCGCACAATAAACTGTCGGCCAGTGGTGTGTATTCATCCGTTGTGTGTTCATTAAGTGTTGTGTATCTCTGCGTAGCCTCCTGTTGTCAAGACTGAGATGGTCACCATTTCAGACACGTTTGCGGCTCAGAAGACGGAGATCTCCACTAAAGAAGTTCCCATCGTTCACACTGAAACCAAGACCATCACGTATGAAGCGGCTCAGGTCAGACTTTCCTCCTGTACACGCACACACACACACACACACACACAAACCTGTCTGCTCTCTAGAGGTCACATTCTGACACACAGGGTGTCCGCACGGTTTAGTTGTGCTGTCTTACAATCAGTATAAGTTAAAGTGTCACCAATGTAGGAATAAAACTAGGGATGCACCGATGCCTTTTTTTTTCTTTTGTTTTTAGGTCTACTTAAATTGAAGTTCTATTTCTTGATGTTAAGAAGCACAATTTTACTAGCACATTTACTTCAGTTTTCTAAAGTAAACAATATACTCTGGTCGAATTATGATCAAATGAAGGGGGGTGGTGTGGTGTGGTACAATGTGAGTGTATTATAACGTTTGTTTTGTGTATTTAACATTTTGATGGATCGCCGCAAATGGTGTTTGTTTATGTGTCTGTGTCCTCGTGTGGTGAAACGCTGGCGCTGAACGCTCCACAAGCACAATGCACACAGAGTCACGCAAAACAAATGCAGAATACATATTTAAACAGTATCTGAATATTTCGTGAGGCGTTACGTGAGCTGTTAACTTCTTGTTAGGAAATAAAACATTTTCCAGATTCAGTGCCATTCTGTGTGTGCAGCAAATTCAGTTTTTATTGCTGGATTCCGTCCGCGTTTACCGCATTGCAGAAATCATATGCTCTGTGTGTCACGTGAGGTATCGGTGTGTCCTGACGAGTACGTGAGCTTGCTATCAGACTGATACTGGTATCGGTGCATCCCTAATTCAAACTTAAAGGGGTGATGGGGTCTTCAAGTTAGATCCATGCTGTCTGTGTATACCCTGAACACAAACATGACATGTGACATTACACACAACATCATTTCTTGTGTTAAACTTCAGCTTGACAAACATCGTTGTGTTCAGCACATCTTATATACTGTAACGCTGAATGTAGCGCATGCTCACGTGTGAAGTGTCCGTGATGACCATCAGAAGCTCTTTCAGATGAATGAGACACACCTTCACTTGAACTCAAATCACTATCATTGACATGTTTCTGACACACACACACACACACTGTAGTTTAATGTGTTTGTGTCATGTGTGTGTGATTGACAGTTGGATGGGAATGGAGACGGAGAGCCTGGTGTCCTGATGACAGCTCAAACCATCACCTCTGAATCACTCTGTACAACCACCACTACACACATCACAAAGGTAACACACACACACACTAGGGATTCTGGGGCTGGATTCACAAAAATGTTCTCAAGCAAATGAACATTTCTCAGATATTTTTAAAAATAATTTCTTGTGTGTCACATGGTTTGATTGATTGACAGACACTAAAGGGAGGCCAGTCAGAAACACGCATCGAGAAACGCATCGTCATCACGGGAGACTCCGACATTGATCACGATCAGGTGAAACTACATTACACACACACACACACGTGTTACACCTGTTTCTGTCACGACACACACTTGTACTGGACAGTGGGCTTTCTGATTGGTCAGGAGCGTGCACACCTGTTTCCATAGTGATGTGACATATGTGTTCTTTCCAGACTGACGTTCTTGGTTTCATGCAGTCGTGTGTTAACAGTCATTGTTGTTTTACCTCATCTGTGTGTCCTTCGTTCATTCACGCCTTGAGTTGATTCTTTTTTCTTTAATCTTTTGTTCGGTTGTTGTTTGTGTTTATTGTTTTGGCTGTGGGCGGGGTCAGGCGTTGGCCCAGGCTATAAAGGAGGCCAAAGAGCAGCACCCTGACATGTCCGTCACTCGTGTGGTCGTGCACAAAGAGACCGAGCTCGCTGAAGACGATGACTGAAGGACAGGTAAGCACACGGCGACCATCTCCAGGGCAACAAGCTCTGCTCTTGACGACCGTCTCGTCCTGCTGCGACCCGACGGCTTCCTGCACCTTTATCCTTCATCCGTGTCTGCTTTTCTTTTGCCTTTTATTCATCTTCACTCACTCTGTGTTTGTGTTTGCGTCTCGTTTTCTTGTTCCTGATCTTCTGAACACACAAACATTCAGAGATTTGAGTGATTCCTTCACTGTGTTTGAGGTGTATGGTAAGGCAATAATGTGCACGTGAGACTTTAATCCATCCAGAGAAACATGTTAATCCTCTTCTGCATTCTTCAGTTCTGCACAAACCACAACAGCAGAATCAGTCCGGCATGAGACGTGATGAATCACATGATGACACTGCATTTCAAACACTTCTGTGTCTGCGTTCTGATTTCTGTGTTACACGTTAGATGATGTGACGTCACTGAAGCTGTGACATCAATACGGCATCAAACAATGATGTCACAGAAAACATGCTGCTTTATATGAGTGCTGTAGGACAGTTGAGGGATTATTCTTCGCCGGGGTGGGTGGTCACTCTTTTAACATGATTTCAGTTTCCATGGTAACGGCCACTTCTTCCATAGTTGAATCTCTTCAGGATTATAGTTCTTCGCCAGAGACGCTTCTTAAGAAATCAAGCAGAAATGTGGGAAGGTTTCTCATGTTATTGCTGAAATGAATCGTTAACCGTTAGCATGAAGCAAAAGATCAACACACACGGAGTGAAGTACACACACAAATATTGTGTAAACATCATAACCTTTAACACAGAATCCACCAAAGATCAAAACTGACCTTTCCCTAAACTCCCGTTCCGAGCTCTTATATCCATGAAGGAAGTGTGCGATACGCCTCATTTAACGTCTCTGTTGTGTTCTCTTCACAGAGCTGAAGTGTTCATCCGGCGGGACTAACAAGAGCTCTGATCTCGTGGTTCTGCATCCCGACATCTTCATCGTTCTCTTTCATTCACAACGACCACTTCATTAACACGTGTAGCATTTGATTCCTTTTAGTCTTTGATCTTTTCCTCCAAACATTGTGCTAAACACCAGATCCATGTTATTTTTATTGCATCACATAGTCCTT
This sequence comes from Triplophysa siluroides, assembly GCA_006030095.1. Classification (NCBI taxonomy): domain Eukaryota; kingdom Metazoa; phylum Chordata; class Actinopteri; order Cypriniformes; family Nemacheilidae; genus Triplophysa; species Triplophysa siluroides. The sequence continues at coordinate 573,482 of VCII01000166.1, forward strand.
CACATTCCCCTAGTACATGAGAAGAGGGACAGATGACAGATAGATTTTTATCATGTTTTATCTTTGTTACGGTGGCACGATGGCGTGTTCATGTTTGTAAGGGACCGGCACAGGACACTGGTGTCAATCATTGGTCAATGCAGTCAAACGTCACAACATTCCAGTGAGAGGGGAGGAGCTTCAGCACTCACTACCTCTCATCATGAGACATCACTAAACCTCGGCAGCTCTTTGGGACCTTTGATTTCCAGACACCAGTGATGTGATATTTGTAGAAAACCTGTTTTCTTTCTTTTTATATCTCACCTGAACTATAAAGTGATGATTTAGGTGAAGTACGTTTGCCCTTTTAAATCTTTCTACTCTCTCTTTCAGACATGAGATGTTTTTGATGAAATAAATGTGATTGGGCTGTAGAGTGAGGCCTGTGCTGATTCTCCTCTCTCTCTCTCTCTCTCTCTCTCTCTCTCTCTCTCTCTCTCTCTCTCTCTCTCTCTCCGTCTGTCATCTTCTGCTCATCTGCATCGTGTTTATAGCAGCTCATCTTAGATTGTTTGTTTGTTGGTTTGTTTGTTTTTTAAGCGGCTTTGAATGATCTGTAATGTTTTTACGCCCCACCCGTTGTGTAACACTCTTCAAATAAAAGTTTGTTTACTCTCTAATATTCATGCTCGAGATGCTTTTTTTCTTAAGAAAATATTTGCTGGATGACTTGAATTGAATAATGAAGAAAATCAGTCAACAAGTTCAGAATAGATGTGAACTATTTTACTACAGTTTAAAAATCTGGTCAGGATGAGACCTTAAGAAACGTTTGACAAAAGAACTGAAGAGGATGAGACAGGACTGTTTTCAGGTGGTTCCCACAGGTCATGGAATTTTAAAAGGTCTATTCCAGACATGGAATTTGATATCTTTTTGTCGAAGTCATGGAATATCAGGGATTTTTTTGTTGGTCACTTTAAATTTTTGTTTCCATTTATCAAAATGTAATATTTCTGTACTGTATTTTTGATCATGTTTTTTTTTTTCATTATTTGTGCGTATTGTTATTGTTTTATTCCCTTCCCCGTTTGACCTGTCATTCACTTAAGTCAAATGCAGTCCCCAGTAGCTCATAACTAAGGTAAAATGCCAGGAAAATGTACATTTCAAGAGCTTTGGCTAAAAAACAACCTCTTCAAAGACTGGGTTTCATTCATTATAGGTCATGGAAATTCAATTCAAGTTTATTTATATAGCGGTTTTCACAATGTGCATTGTTCCAAAGCAGCTTTACAGGAGCAAATAAGAAAACACAGAGGTAAAACACAGCACAGTGCATAGTGTTTATAGAACAAGCAAGATCATTCTAATAGATCATATCTAATAAATTAATAAATAGATAAATAGATGCAGTCTCCCGGTGAGCAAGCCAACACTGCCCTGCTGTGGCGAGGAACCAAAACTCCAATGATTGATTGATGGAGAAAAAAACCTTGGAGAAACAGGCTCAGCCGGGAGGGCCAGATCCCCTCTGACGTGTCATAGCTGCTCTCAGTGACCCCGACCAAGTCACCGAGCAACATCCCCGAGGAAGGGGGGAGAGCCCACCGCCCGCGACCCAGGCAATCCCACTCGCCGAAACCATACACGTCCAGCCCGGTCCCACTCCGCGATCGACACAGAAAAAACAGAGGAACAACCAGAGAAAATAGTAATGGCATATTGGAACATTATTCCTCTGCTGTCTGACATCGACCACAAAGCAAGACCATCCAGACCCACACAGCCCCAACAAATAAATCCCACCAACCACAACCAACGAGCCCCCCCCACCCCCCACGAACATCAGCCCAGCAACCCCCAATCAGGGCCACTGAACGCAGCTATAACTTCAACATGTCATGTGATGTAGTTTAGCATTTAATACCAAGCATTGTAACTTTTAACATTAATGTGACAAGTAGTCCATCTTTGCTCTCGGTTGGGGATAGAATGGTCTGAGCTGGGATGGTCGCCTTTCTCTTGGGTGGAAATGGAGTTGCCTTAGATGGAGCTGGGATGGTCAGTCAGTCCGCAGCTGGCGTAGTCTCTAAGTCGGGATGGGCATATGATGTCCATCTGGGCCTGGCAGAACTTTCCCTACCTCGAGATGGGCATCCCGAGGCGAGGCAGAAAGAAAATAATTAGCGTAGCTGCTGTTCATTTACTATGCATTAGTGAAAGCTTGGGTGAAAAGATGTGTCTTTAATCTAGATTTAAATTGGGAGAGTGTGTCTGACCCTCGAATAGTATCGGGAAGGCTATTCCAGAGTTTAGGTGCTACGTATGAGAAAGCTCGACCCCCTCTTGTAGATTTAGTTATTCTAGGTGTTATCAAAAGTCCTGAGTTTTGAGATCTTAGAGAGCGTGATGGGTTGTAATGTGATAGAAGCTCTGTTAAGTAAGTAGGGGCTAAACCCTTTAAGGCTTTATAAGTAATTAAAATAATTTTAAAATCAATACGATACCTAATGGGTAACCAGTGAAGAGATGATAAAATTGGGGTAATATGATCGTATTTTCTTGACCTGGTTAGGACTCTGGCAGCTGCATTTTGGACTAACTGTAGTTTGTTTATTGAAGATGGAAATTCAACTTTTTAGTCAGGAAAACTCAGGGAATTTGACATTTGGCTTCGAGTGGGAACCCTGAGTCACATCATCATCCCCAAAGTGATATTTTGTTATCCAGAACAATCCGGGCACCCAGAATGTAAATTATTTTTTTAAACAAATGCACTGAATGGCTTTTGTGCCTTTAAGTCACCGAAACAAAAAGTACCAGAAGAAACGTTGTTTAATACTGACAGCTGTTTAATACTTTTAAAACCCAACAAAGAAAAATATTCCATGAGATCTCAGACTAATACAGAGAAAAGCCTGGAAAGTCAAAATACAAAATGTCACCAATGTTTAATACGTGCTGAATAAAAAAGCATTGAAACAAAACCTACAATTAAATCGATCACACGAATGTAACGAACATCTGACTTTTTTATTTCATGTCTTGTGTTTTTTGTGTCTTAACTTTACATTAAGGTGCTAATTGTTCACAGTTAGTGAACGCATTAGCTAACATGAACTAACATTGACAAGGAGAAATAAATGACGAGAACTCAAATGTTCACTGTTAGCTAATGTTCGCTAATGCATTTACTACTGTTAACTAATATTACCTTGTGAAGTGTTACCGCGTTATTACACATTATTACTCACTCATGACTGTTAACATGCAGAAATAAATGTGTACACGTGTCTTCTGGAGCTTTATCATCTCCTGCACTTCATCTCTAATCAAATACACAATCGGTTGTGTATTTTGTTCAGTTTGTGGTGTTGTTTATAGAATATAATAACTAGAAATGAATATAATCTATAACTAATAAAGTAAATGTAATACAACACAAAATGTATATGTCTGTACTCTCAAGTCAGAATGTCATCATATAGGGAACACACACACACACACACACACACACACAGGTTGCTTTAGGAAATTCAGATCCTGCGATCTATCATTGCTGTGAAGAGTATCTGAGGACTGTTCGTCACACACACACACACGTGTCTCACGAGTTCAGTCTGATGTTAGTGTTGTACAGACATCAGATAGTGTTGGTCCTGTGCTCGTGTGTGTGGTGTGTCCTGCTGTGCGTCTGCTTCTGTACCGCCGTCCGTTACACAGCTGAGATGCTGTTACTCCAGGATCCCGAGCCTCCGCCAACTCTTTCTCCACTGACAGACAGGAAGACACACAGATTTGTGTACATTACATTTATGCATTTGGCAGACTTGCATTGCATTGTATTATTCATTTGTTTCTGACTATGTGCAATCCCCTTGGCGTTGCTAGCAAGTGCTGCCATCCCTGCCTGCTGATGAAAGTTATTGTACGCAAGAATAAAATGAGATATTTGAATAAGTATTTAAAAAAAAACTAAATACAGTCTCTCAAGTGTTCAATTACGTATTACGTTTGACTGTTTTTGTTAAGGAAAGTGACGCAATACTCAAAAGTAATAAAATAGGTATTTTAAATACTTTTCTGTCAGGGTCACTGCCGTCATAAATGATTGTAGATTGGCGGTAAGGTTCTGTTCTGAACTAAAACCCTGAGGGGAAACAGAACAGAACAAGCTGATGGCATTAGTTCTTTATGACATTTGAGTGTTACACATAATGTAAGTTATTGAGTCTGTGAAAAGGTCGAGCTCCATCTGTAAATGTGGGGTGGAGTTGGGGATGGAGGGGGGTCATTTTAAACGGAAGCTGTGATTGCGTCACAGGAAGATGAGGATCAGCTGATGTGGGCTTGACTCACGTGAACTGCCAGAACTAACGCGATACGCTTGATTTCATTCAAATACTGCCCATATCTGGGTACGACTGTATCTTTGGTCCATTAACACTCACCGTACACGCCTCAATAATGATGACAATCAACAAAACATTCACATAAACACATCAGCACTGAACATTACACAACAAACTGATAGAAAATCACAACGAAACAAACACTCTGACATGAGATCCAGAAGGATGCCGGCTTCACTGTTGAATCTCTGTATCTGTGGTACATGTTGTCAACCATCACTTCTCATCTGTTTAACACACACATTCTCTCTCTTTCTGCCTGGAGAACAACTCTTTCACGCTGTGAGAAAATCACAGAATTCATTTGTGGGTGTTTCACAGACGGGGATTAAGTCTGGTCCCAGACCAACATGTTTGAGCTGACATATCTTAAAGATATTGTGATTGTTTAGTCTGGAGATGGAATCGTTTTTTTCTTGTAATGCACATAAAAGTTCTCCTTGAGTCTGGATCTACTCTAAACCACCTGTTGAACATGTCCAAGTGTTTTCTAAAGGTTTAAAGGGTTTGTGTTTGGTTGTGACAGCACTGAGTGGTGTTACAGACGGGTCATGAATGAGAGTTTCTACCTTGCTGTAGTTTGTAGATGAGCGCAGTGATGACCAGCAGAAGTAAAGCGGTGACAGGTAAGAAGATTCCCGTCCACAGGATCCATCCTGGAAGATGATTGATGAACACAGCGAGCGTGGACATCAGAAATGTGTTTGAGTCTGAGTCTCTCTCCGTCTGCTGCTGAACTTTGAGCTTAAATCTGATTTACTGCTGCTGGTTAATACTTCACCATGTGTGACCTGTGAACCCTGTAAACAAAACATCTACTGTTCTCTCTCTCTTTCATCACAATAACACAAACACGTGTGAATCGAGTCAGATCATCATGGTTATTATACTCTCACATTTCTAGCACTCAACAGCATTTTGTCTTCTGATTGTTTGTAGTTCAATGATGATTGAATTTGGGTTTAAAAGAGTGTAGGGATCTGGCGGGTACATGAGTCTGTATTAGCGGATGAAGATATGGGGGTGCCGAACCAGTGCTGGTCTTGTAGACCAGGAGCAGAGTCTTGAATTTGATGCGAGCGACTATAGGGAGCCAATGAAACTTAATGAAGAGAGGGAGTGACGTGTGCGCTCTTCGGTTCACTGATCGATCTGTATCATTTGGATCATCTGTAGAGGTTTGGTTGTGCAAGCAGGAAGTCCAGCCAGTAGAGTATTACAATAGTCCAGTCTGGACAGAACAAGAGTCTGGACTAGGACTTGCGTAGCATGCTCAGACAGCAAAGGTCTAATTCTCCAAATGTTGTAGAGGATGAATCTACTGGACCGGGTGGTGCTGGCAACATGATACGTGAAGTTAAGCTGATCATCCATCACCACTCTCGGGTTTCTGGCCGTTCTGGAAGGAGTAATACTTGATGAGCCTAGTTGGGAAGGAAAGGTCATGCTGAGACTTCGGGTCAGTCGGGATCGTGAGCAGTTCAGTTTTTGCAAGGTTCAGCTGCAGGTGATGGTCCTTCATCCAGAGTGAAATGTCATTCAGGCATGCTGAGATGCGTGCAGAAACCGTCGGATCATTAGGCTGAAATGACAGGTGGAGCTCTGTGTCATCCACATGGCAGTGATAGGAGAAGCCATGTTTCCGAATGACAGAGCCTAGGGATGTCATGTATATGGAAAAGAGCAGCGGTCCAAGTACTGAGCCCTGAGGCACCCCTGTGTCAAGATGTTGGGACTCAGACTATATTCTGAATGACCTACCTGAGAGGTAAGACACAAACCACCGTAGTGCCGTTCCAGAGACACCCGTAGCCCTGAGGGTCGATCGGTCAGTCGGTCGGTCAGTCATACGGACGTGCGTGCGGATAGGCCTCATTACTCCATTTCTTGTGGGTCCAGTCACAGTCAACTTCAATCTTTCTATTTTCATTTGATGTGTGAGTACATGGCTGTTTGCTCCTGATGTAAATGATCTCAGATCTGTTTGATATCGAAGGTCCTGGATAAAAGGATGCGGCAACTTGACACGATTTTTCTACAACACTTCAAATGCTATTAGATTGTTAATGATAATCTTAAATCTATAATTTACCTTATGTAGCCTTGTTGTGCAAGCACTGTTGAGCTTGTGCAGAGGCAGCAGCTTTTGCCAGAGGGGAACTGGAATCCCCTGGTTGGGTCTGGGTTCTCCTGAGGTTTTTTTTCTCCATTGGAGTTTTGGGTTCCTCGCCACCGTTTGCATATTGTTTTGCACTATTTGACTGGCCGGGGGGCTGCTTTAGAATTTAGAAGTTAGACATAATTAATATTGCATATAAGAATTTATAGTCCGTTTAATATTTGACCTGTGGTTCTCTCTCCTTTATCTCAAATGTGTGCTTTCACTGTGCGTGTGTGCGAGTGTGTTTGCGTGTGTGCGTCTATGTCAATGTGTGTAGTGTGTATGCATATTGTGTGTGTAGAGCATTTGTATGTCTGTCTTTTGTTGTTTTCACCTTTTTCTTGTTTTTACAGGTATATGACTTTAGTTGTTTTTCTTGTATTCAATGCGTCTCATGTACAGCTGCTTTGTAACAACGAAAATTGTAAAAAGCGCTATATAAATAAAGTTGAGTTGAGTTGAGAAGGTCAGACGCTTGTTTATCTGAGATGCTTCTCAATTCTCCATTTCCACTCCTCGTTCTCTGACTCATGATTCTTCATAATTTTTGGGAAAAGGGTTTGTTCCAACACTTGTGTTTAAAGGCAGTCTTTAATTTCTTCAGTGGTCACGAGACGGCTCCTGTAGAAATCAGAATTTTTTAATTTGTGCTTTTTATTCTTAGTTGTTATGTGACACTGAACGTGTTTGTCTTTGATTAAATGGCACGACCTCAGTCAAAGAGAACCGCTGATGATGATGATGATCACAATGAAGCATGTGTTTACTCTCTTATATCTGTACAGAAGACGAGTGTGAATGTTGTTGTTGGAGTGGGTTGTCATGGAAACAGAATCTCAGCATTATCTCGAGTGATGACGAGTCTTCATGAAACATTTGTTTAAAGGTTACGGTACATATATCTCATTATTCTGAAAGGCTCTCATCAGACTTCACGTGACTCTTTCATACAGACGAGATCTGTTCTCACTTTGAAAGCACTTCTGTACATTCAGCTTTCTGTGATGCCATTTTAAATGATACACAGTTTTAGATTGTTGATACATTTTCAAATCTGACAACATAACAAATAGACATATCAAACAAATTGGGCCACTTGTGATCAATTCTGCTTTTCATCTGTGCATGTTGTAAAAGCATGCGTTCTGATTGGTGCTCAACAGTGAACACATGAGAGTTTCTTCAACTGAACGGGTCTACAACATGGAAGTCAAGCAAAAAATCGGACCGAATTTATAAAATGTGTAAAATTGACTTACTTTGACATACTTCTGATGATCATCTCTCCATCAACACCTGATGTTAATTCATTCATGACTTTATGAATATAATCTCGTGAAACATGCTGCTTTCTAAACACCCATGAGATAGTTTTATAGTTATCTTCATCATGCAGAATGAGCTGACGTGTCTGTGAAACACTGTCTGTTAACACTGTCGTGTCTGTTTATGGAACTGTTATGAATGAAGTTTAGAAATGAAGGACACCATGATGAAAATGACACTGAAGGCCTCAGTCTTCATGTCTCTCTCTCATCCTCATTTGTTCTCAGTCTTGTGGTGGTAGATAGTATCTCTCCCTCTGTGTCTCTGGTGGACATATGTGTTTTATTTATTTCCCCATCAGGCAAATACATACTGTAAAGACTGATTCTCCTCCTCATGAGATGCTGACGCGATGCTTCTTTTATCTCTCGTATATATTTCATGAACACCGCCTCTTCATTTCTCATCTGTCATAATCTAAAGAGAGTCTTAGTCATTTATTAGTCAACCAAGAAGTTTTCTATATATCAAAGGTGTAAAGAGAAATGTATTCAATACTTTCATGAAACTGTATAAACATCACTTTCACGTTTCCATTTTTTGTGGCTGTTGAATGATTTCTTTCACCAGTTCTGGTTCCATGATTTTTCAGATGTACCTGTGTCATTATCATACAAGACAAAGCGATGATTTGAGTAATGACACCCACTGTATCTGTTCATACCAACGTCATCAAAACATCAGAGTCAGATTTTTGTCAAACATGTGACGTGTAGAAAACATTGAGCACCGATACAACATGTTCGTACAGTATAGTTATGATGAATAACAAAAAACCGTTTGAATTCTAAAGGTAAATTGACAGCAAGTTCAAATGCAAATCATTTGACTTCAATGTTTCATCGCTGCTGTTTCCAGTTGTTGTCATGGCAACAGTGCACAGATGTAATCCAGGTCGAGTCGCTCACATTCACGCGTCCGCATTTCTTCACCGCTCTCATGCTTTTGAACACGTCTGAATGCAGATTTAAAGTGCATGTGTGTGTGTCCAGAGTTTATCACATTTTCACTTTAAACCTATTTTTGAAGACCAATGCATAAATATGATTTATTATCAATATTTACATATTGACCTGCAGTCTCGTAACTTCAAATATAGAGACGCCGCCGCTGGACTGTAATTTAAAGACATGTAGACACATGTATTAACAGCATAAGAACTTGATCTTGATCTTACTGTGACTCTTCCAGGAGCCTCATTTATCAAATGTTGCGTAGAAACCTTCCTAAATGAGATTTTACGATCATGTGATTCATAGAACGAACGCCTCTCTATCTGATGTGAAGTCTATAAATCGCAAATGATCTTGAAATGGCCGCAGCTGAACAGTTTCAGATCACCATCATTGACATATAAAAGAGCACCTCTCACCGTCCAAATCCTTTACGAGCAGGAAGAATGACTTCTGTTTCCAAAAACCTGCAGCACTCGGACAAGCAAAAGTGCGTCCGTCTGCGCAGACCCTGACGTGACGCCAGTGCTGATCCTAGATGTCTGGGGGCCCTAAGAAAACTTTTGTAGGGGCCCTTGTAGAAAAAAATGTTATTAGATGTAATCATAACTGTAAAAATCCTAATTTTCAATCAATTAACACATTAACAATTACAGATACTGAATTTGTAATTCTAAACTGGAGAATTGTTTTGTAAGTAAGTATTAATTTGTTGCATTTGGTAAAACTCAACACAAGGCTTGTTGCTCATTTGCTTCGCAAGTTATAAAAATAGCGTCTTCTTTACAATAGTGTTTTTGATTCGGTACTCAAGGGGGCCCTCTGGTGGTGCAGGGGCCCTACGCAACCTGCGTACTCAGCCTATAGGAAGGATCGGCTCTGCGTGGCGCTGAGCACTTTTCCACGTCAAAGAGCGATTTTATAAATGTGAATGTTGCCGTGGATTTTTGCGTACGCACACTTTATGATCCAATCTGAGCGTGCGCATGAGGCTCCACCGGCCCAGATGAGAAGTGCAGCCACAGAGGAGGAAGAACTGGAATGAAATGTCACTGACACTGAAGAGAAATGAATCTGATGATCAAACACACAGAGTAGAGTCAGGAAGAATAACCATTGCAAACAAAAGGACTTATGGAAATGTTAAAGCTGTGTTATCTTAAACTTGACGTCAGTGTTTGGCAGAACCCGTTTGACGTTATTCAGATGCTTTTGATTTGAATGGTGAACAGACTGTGAAGATTTTATTTTGACAGAATGTTTTATGTCCTGCCAGCACTCATCTGAGAACTTGAGGACATCTGTGCGTCTTCTTCATCTCTCTCTGTCCGCAGTAATGAGAAATCAAACTGTCTGTCATGTGAAATGCATGAGCGACTACCTCTGAAGTTCACTTATCAACTAAGCATAGTATACAATATACTTTTGGCAAGTATACTTAATAAAACAAATGTGAAGAATACTCATTTATGGTGAGGGTCAAGCGTTTAATCTACAGTAGCTGTGAATGACTCTGGGGCCTCTGACTGATGAATAAATGCGGTGCGACATCTCCAGGTGAGTGACATCACACCTCCGTCCATCTCTCTTGTGTTCCACACGACCTTCCCTGCTGACCTTTCGTGACAGCTTCTGTCGTCACATCACATTAATTGTGCTTTTATTCTTCATGACAATGAGATGAAGCTGAAGTTCAGCGCGGCCGAGGGATGACATTCGGTTTTTAGTTGTGTTTAATTGACTGTATGGAGATCAGCTGCTAAACGTTGGATTGTTCTGGAATGAGCGTGTTTCTGCACTGCAAGAGGTCGTCGAACATGCGTCACAACCATCAAAATTCATGAAAGGGAAATGAGCCGTCATTATTTCATGTAGTTGAGGATGTAGAAACATGTTGCGTAATTAGCAATTAATCCTCTGTTCATTAAAGCTGGCTGAAGGTAGAAGCGGAGGTAGAGGACGGCGTCTGGCTGCGTCTCCATGGAAACAAAGGATGCTGAAATAACAATAGACTTTAAGTAGCTGTGTGAATAAGCACGAACCCATCTCTCGGTTCATTTCCACAGGGTTTGAATTCAGTGGATTGGATTGGACTCGCACACATCCGACAGCTTCATTAATAAAGGTGACAGCGCTTCAAATAGAAGTGAAATGCTCGTCTCATTTCTCAACTCCCACTGTCTTACACGGCACAACCATTGTTTTGGGAACATGATTTAAAGTAAAAACCATCAGTGATGTAGTGACGCTATGAACTCTGAAGTGATCGAGCGACTGAAAGTAAGATGATATGTACATGCGATGTCCATAAGTGCTTTCACTCTAAAATATTCATAATCTGATGAAATATTCACACAGTGTGACGTGATAGTTGATATAATCGTGTCCTGTGTTGAGCTCTTTCAGTGCTTTCAAATATTCATCATACTTCAGGACACAAGCATGCTTTCAGACACAAGTGACGGTTAATACTATAGCGGTTGGTGAACGGGGGATGATGCTGAAAGCCATGACAGATTTTAACACGGAATGATATGAATGTGAACTAGAAGAGAATAATATATTACATTGACATTTAGTCATTTAGCAGACGCTTTTATCCAAAGCGACTTGCGAATGAGGTAAACAATGGAAGCAATTGGAACAACATAAGGACAACAAAGACTGGTCTCATATAGCCTACCACAGTATACAAATTAGGTTTTTTTAAGGATAGAAAGAGTAGAAAAGAGATAGAATCAGAAATGATGGGTCAGGTGCTGACGGAAGAGATGCGTTTGCAGACGATTCTTAAAGATGGACACAGAATCTGCTGATCTTGTAGCAGCGGGCAAGTCATTACACAGATGTGGAACCGAGTGACTTTTCCCCTTTTTGGGATGACACTACATCACGCTGAAGAGTTTTAGCAATGAAGACGAGGAGAGATACCGGTCTGTAGGCATCTAACAGTGGGTTTCTTCAGTGTTGGGGTAATAGAGCTTGTTAATCGACGTCACGCCATGTTAAATGTTGAGAGGATGACTGCTAGTGCGTTCAGTGCAGTGTTTTGTTTTTCTTGTTTGATTAGGAAATATAACTATGGCAGGTCGGTCTTGCTGTGTTAAAAAAACTGCAAAAGCATTACGCATAGTCGTTGAGGAAAAGCCCCTGGTTCTTTCACTTTCCATTTCTCCATATATCAAACAAAACAAGTAACGGTACATATCAAAACAATAAATAGCAGTGGGGTATTATCCTCCCAAGATGGCGGTGCCACCGCCTCTTTTGAAGAGTGTGGGAAATGTACCAGTGGTAAGAGACGAGCTGATAATGTGGGTCAGAGCAGGAGCAACCGCTGGAGAGATGGCCTGGAGGAGATGAGTGCGGATGGGATCGAACGGGCAGGTTGTCGGGTGATTAGAAGAAAACCTTGGAAACGTCATCTTCAGATAAGAGAGGGAAAGAGGGGAGCGAGCATGTGTCGGGGGTTTGGACGTGTTCAAGAGGCGGCGGCGCTAAGGAATAACTTATGTGATGAATGCAGATGTGCAAGAAGAAAATTCTCTCTGCTTTCATTATTTCCATACATGTTAATAGAGTTTATGTTAAGTATGTTGAAGATACTTTCATATTTTTAAATACATAATGTTTACGTAGGAATCGTGGTTTGAGCAAGGGAAGTTTGTATAGTGCGTTGTGTTGCATACCTCTTGCACACAGCAGGTTTTTAAGAACAAGAGTGATAGAAGCCTGTGCCCCATAGAGCTTGAGGTCGAGCTGTTGGATCTTCAGCAGACCCGAGCGTGGTGCGATGCTCACGGAGAACACCAGATGACCAGAGGGCAGAAGCGGATGCACAGGCTGGTCTACATGTAAGAGGCCATACGCTGTGTAAGCAGGAGGCTAGTGTGAAGCAAAGAGTGTCGGCGGTGCTGTTAGTGTCCATCAGAGAGAGCTGTTCAGAGGGAGGGAGTATTATAGAGATTAAAGATTTGACTCACACCCCAAACCTCATCAAAGATGAAAGAACAGTAAAGAAGTTAAGCTGTGAGTGCACACCCTTACAAAAAACTACAGTTTTAATTCAATTCAATTCTATTTCATTTTATTGATATATAGAAGTGATAAAGAGAAGGTGAAATAGATAAGAGACACAATAATTGTTATTATACTGTACGATTCTGTCGTGTGATTGGTTTGGTGTTTGTTTCTATTGAGAGGACTTTATCTAAATTCTGACTCATCTTTGTTTTGTTTTAATTTAGTTGTTGACATAATTGATTTGGATTAATAACAGCTCAGGAGTTTGTGTATTTCTTCAAGTGTGGAGTTGCTTTTGTGTGTTAATGTGGATTTTCTATGTATCTCTTCTTCATACGTTGATATTTCTGATCCTGTTCAGGACACTTTCACTTTAAAAATGATGGTTGTTTTTAACCCATGCTTGGGTAAAACATGGACAAAAGCGAGCGTTGAGTTATGAGTGAACTTAGGCATATGATTATTTCATCACTGGAGCGGCTGAACAGGACAGCTCAAGCTCATTTATGAATATGGATGATGATGTCTCAGGTTGATCATCACAGCAGGGGTTTTAATTGTGAGGTAACTTCGGTTAGTCTCAGGGGTTCTTCAGTTGCTATGGTGAGATTCTGTAAACTCTGTAACACAGGACCTGAATGAAACACTCACACAATCAAAGGTCCTTCTCTCATAATTTCAAGTCCCAGCATCACTGTTAGACACGTCAAAGGAATGTTCATGATGACATTAGTCATGCAGTATCTTTTCATGACCAATTATGCTTATAACAATAGATATGATATTGTTTGTTGTTGTGTTTGACTGTACACACATGATGATATACACTGTACAAGCTGACAGATTTCACAATAAAAACACTAATCTCAGTCCTCTCTGGATAAAAGCATCTGCTACGGATTGCAGGTACGTGTATGTGACTGGACATAAGTGGCTATCATTCGTTGAACCCCGAATGGTGTTTTTAATGTTATTATAAAAATGTACTTTCGCTTTTGAAGATGTTTTGCACTCAGTCATAGATGATCTTATAAGAACCACATTGATTTAATAACAGAATAATGCTGTGAGTCCATGAGATCTGTGAAATGTTTTGAATCTACACTGTGAATATGAATGACAGCACAGGGAGTATCGAGTGATCTCCGGCTCTTCTGCGCGAGGAAAATAACATCTATAACATCACAAAGACACTCATTAGCATCCAGCAATAACACGTAGATGTTGTCATAATCAGAACCCATCTGCTGCATTATATATATAGAGCGTTCTTTCATCTCCATGGAAACCGGATGGAGTGAATTCTTCCAGATGTGATCTTCTCGGACTGGGAACAGAATTAACATTCTCACAGCGACACTGCATCTCACTTCTGTTACGGCGAATAACAGACCATTGTGATTCAAACCCATTTAGAGATTGTTCGGTTCAAACGAAAGACTTTTATCATACAATGACCATTTGTACTAACAGCACCTGTCAAGCTGTAAACGCTGTGATGTGTTGTTTACAGGACAAAAACAATGAGTGCGAGTACATTTTGGTGAAATATTGTTAAAAACAGTTTGATATTAAAAGCATGTGTACGGTATGAATGTGAACCAGGACAACATTATGTGTAAAGTTTGGTTTATTCTGAGAAACAGATCAATTAAACATTGAAAGGTCGTCTTCAAAAATATCAAGTGTGTCTATTAAACAATAAATCATTTCTAGTCCCTGTGGTAAAACTACACACGAACTGAACTCTGAATGTGAACAAACACAATACAAACACATTTACACATGTTTCATCAATCTGCTGTTGAATTGTTACTATGCATCAATACTTCTGTTCATCCTCACTGCTCACTTTTCTTGTTTTTTGGGGGAATTGAAAAAAATGATTTTGATCAGCGTGTTCACATAGTCATTTCATAAAGAAACGCACACGCTCACGTGTAAAGCACATTCAACGCTCTTCAAATGTCAAAATCTGGTCTCTGAGGTGCCTCTCTTCAGACTGTTGCTCATGAACTCATCGTGCTCAGAACTCAAGTTATTGTGAGATCTGGAGATCATAAGAAGCTTCTCTTTTTTGGTGTAATCCCTCTTCACGGCCACCGGGGGCACTATGAGTCTGTCCATGGGGTCCTCCCTGTTCTCTAGTTTAGTGTATCCCTTACTGTTGCTGCGGTCCAGTCGAGGCCAGCTGGGGTGTTTCCTCTGCTCGGGCTGGACGGTGAGCATGGCGGGCCCTCGCTCTAAATCCAGCGATTTGGAATGAGCCGAGAACATGTGGAGCGAGCTGTTGGAGCCGAAGCCCTTTACGGGCCGCTCCGGGTGACAGGAATCTACCGCTGGTGGATCCGGGTGACAGCGAGGAATGTGAAGACGCCGAGCTGTGGACTCTGTGGCCGAGTTGCTCCGGAGCAGATGGGCGCCGGGTGGTTTGAAAGCTTTGGCGATATCAGGAACGGGGACAGTTAATGATTCCATAGACTGAGGTCCGGAGACGTCCCTGCTCAGCTCCAGGTCCTCTGTGATGCTGTCGATGTCAGGCTCGTCGATGACGCAGTTGTTGAGTTTGATGACGGGCAGCGTGAAGGCGCTGATGGAGGAGGAGACGATGGAGCGCGTCTGGCATTTCTTCAGCGCACTGCCGCACTGACGGCCGCTTGCAGACTGGAACCCGAATATGGATTCGGAGCGATTCTTGTAGGTGGGCGACAGCAGGTTTAAGCCTCCTTTAGCCTCGCTCATCAAACCTTCCTCGTCTTCAGCCGAGTTGGTCCTGTGAGAGAAGGACATCAGCGTGTTAGCCGCGAGCCGTGAGGCAAACTGGCTGTCCTGAGCCAACGAACGGATCTCCGTGTCCCCGTAGGGACCCCCGTTGGCACACTTCTGCTCTTTGATCCTCAGGCTGTGAATGTCTATGACGGTGGAGTACATGTCCCTCATGTGGATAATCTTTGTCTCGCGATCTCTGTTCTCATGTAGGATGGCATTGGCGCAGATGAAGATGAAAATCCCGATTCCCATGGTGAACGGACCCAACATTTTCATCTTCTCCGAATGCAGGTGTTGTTCAAAGAAGTTGCCAGAGAGCCCACCTGTTCTCTCTCCGCTTGAGTGTCGTTGGTGTAGACCTTGTTTTCGGGTGCCTTCAGGAGGTCTTTGTGAGGCCAGTATCCTAAAACGGCCATGGCAATGCCTGCCATGAGAATCAGGACTCCCAAAACCAGGAAGAAACCTGAAGCCGAGTACAGCCGGATCTTCCCTCTCACCACCACCACATCGGATCGAGGTTTACGCTTACAGGCTTTCTTCTGGGCTGCAGGCGCGGGGCTCTGAGCGGCCAGATGAAACTGAGAACGAGAGGAGTCTTGTCTCTTCAATGCAGCCAGCCCCGTGATGACGCCTCCAGTCGCAATCATCGCTACGCCAGTAAAAGCCTGCGAGACAAACAAACAGATGTATACGTTATCTGGAGCTTTCACAATCTTGTTCTTTCTCTCAATCCCTCTGTACACATTAGAGGTCAAATCAACACTTTGCTTTGGAAAAACATTCTCCAAATGACTCATTTTGAGTCTCTGTGTTATCTGTTTACATTTCAGCATTATTCGACTTCCCTTTTCTTTCTTCAGCAGAAAGACCTCAAAGTCAAGATGGCTGTGGATAATTATACATGTACACGAACAAAACCCTGACTCAATAAAACAACACACAGCCGAAAGGCCTGTTTCTCGCATCATTTCCATCTTCTATCTATCTGTTTCCATCTCTGTTCCTCTGAATGAATTTATTATATTACCCTCGAAGTTCTGCACAGAAACACTAAAGTACATTAGTCAAGCATAACAGCCCATTAAAAGACACAACACCTTTAAGAGTTTTGACAGAAAACTGTTTGACAAAACAGAGACGCTTAAATCTGCTCGCTATAAATCTGCTGAAACGCTTCTGTCCACAACAATGTCAAAAATGACAAAAGTGTAAGCGCTGTAAACATTTCACTATTTTATCTGTGAAGTGTCAAGCACTGAGATCTGAATCAACACTTTAATATTTTTGCCTTTTCTTACATGGTACGTTTTTTTATTTGCTTATAACAATTAATGAGTGTTAATGATTTATAAACCTTGTTTAATTTAGAGCCGGCAACGCTTGGGTTACAAGTCCGAGTCTCTAACCATTAGTGCTAGTGTTATTTATAGGAAACAATCGAGATCATTTGTCAATGAAATCTGAACAGAACGTTATTTGAATAAATAATGATTCATGAAACATTACAGATGTGATACATACATATGCGCTGCTTACGCATGCGGTTTGAACCGGGAGTAAGAATCATATGACATTCTTCTCAACACTATATGTTCACATACAGATGGACATTAAGCTGACCTCAACTCAATGTTTGTTTTCTAATTCCAAAATCCTGAGTGCATGCTGAAAAACACAAGTCGAGAAGTGTAATCGTCCATTGGAAGACAACAAAGCTGTGATCATGTGAAAGAGTTGGAAGCGTCAGGATACATGAGGAGGTGGTGATTATATAAACAAACATTAGAACAAAAGCACACATTGTGCTGTCGTCTGTCTTTAAATGAAACACCTCTAAAGAACACTTGAAGTGTGATGAAGAAAGAGTCTGTGGATGAACCATAGAAGTCTCTCACAGATTACTGAACGTCTCTATCATGGAGAGTCAATTTCACTTTTATCCAAAGCAACATGCAGTGCATTGACATTTCCTCATTTCATCATCTTCTGATCATTTAAAGCGAGAGTAGAAGAGGATATCACACCCCGACTAACAGTTTCTGGTGAAATCTCGCGCTCTTCTCTTCTGACAGAAGTTTGTCACACACTCGCTGATTCAGAACGCGGTGGAGGTGACAGACGGCATCTCTCTCTGTCACGTTCTGAATTAATATTCATGGCACTATCCATGTGGCATTCTGTCTCTCTCCTCCGTGTGTTTGCTGTGGAATGTATAGATTTCTAAATATTATTATACAATTCGCTAAGAATGAAGCAAAATGTGGACAACTGTTTGAAAACATTCACTGCAGAAAACAACAAGGTGACCATTAGATCTCTTTTTCCCCTGAAAATCATGCACGAAGCTGCTTTACACTATTTAACAATTCTTTAACCTTCAAACTTTTCTGGTATATTTTAGGGATTCTCGATAAATCATCGGCCATATCGGTATCGGACGATTAAATGGTCATTTTTAATGTTATTGGTCGATAATAAAATTTCACATTTTTCGAAAAAAAATCATCACTTCAGCTGCACGCTGCTCACAGTTAAAATCGAGTACAGTAATGTCTTTCTGTCGTGATCATTCACTTACTGCTATTAGAAAAACATTGTGGATGTAGTATGTAGATATTTATGAATGTGTAAATTATGGGAAGAAAAGCATGTTGTTTGAAGCCGGCTGTCTGAATGCTTTGTGTCTTGAGACCTGTTAGGCTTGTGGCTATTAAGAACACTTTTCTGGGTTGCGCCGGTAGAACATCGATAATTTGTTTATTAAATAACCATTATACCAGAAACGTTTAAAAGTTAAATAATCTTTAATTGTTGTAAAGTAGGCTTGGTAAATTATTTTCAGGTGAAAAAATATTTTCAGTCAAATTTTTTTAAATTAAAATTAAGATACTGTATATCGCCCAATATATCCAATGTTGAAGAAATATGGTTATTGGCTAAAATTGACATATCGTTGCATCCCTAATATATTTAATAAACAAATGATAGATGTTCTTCCAGAGCAACCCAGAAAAGTGTTCTGAAAAGCCACATGTTTTACTGGTCTTAAGACAGAAAGCATTCCGACAGCAGTCTCAATCAAACAATATGCTTTTGTTCACATGTGGGCAATTCCATGAAAATGTCAAGTTTTTCCCAACGGTTTTTACTTTGGTCACAGCACAGATATGAACATTTGGTGGTTCAATACCCTTGTGAGATCTCTCTTCACATTTGTAAAGCATTTGTTTTATTTTTACTGCATGATTTTTCATAGTCAGGTAAGTGCCACTTCAGGATTGTCACATCCATAACGCTACATATTCCTCATAAATGGACACATGGAAAAAATACAGTAACTATTTGATGTTCTATAAAGAGGCTTCCCTCTCCATTCATTGGGTATTATTGCTTTAGGTTTGTACATTTTATTTCACAGAAATCCTTCAAAGTTTATCGTGAACCGCGTCCTTTTTTTGTCACATCCATAATGCATGTTTATTTTCCCTTTTTAAAATACAAAATTTGTTCATGGACTGGCATTTTTTTATGTTTAGACTCTATCAACAGGGGTTTTGTAAAATATAAACAGATGATTCAATTTATTCGTAACAAATTCATTCTCTGAACATTTTTATGTCACGCTGGAATTACCCATAGTTGACACATTCATGAATACTGTACCTACATCAGCAATGTTATGCTACTGTCAGTTAGTGAATGATCAGGACAGAAAGACAGTACTGTACTGTGAGCAGCTGAAGTTTAACCAGAGGAACTTATTTATCTGCTATAATATACCGGCCTAAATTGTATTATTAGTAGCCGATTCCACTAACATTGAAAAATGACCGCCATTTATCGGCCGATACCGTGCATCCCCATGTCCTTGTGTATAAGACTCACAGCGGAGAAACAGGGTTTAAGTGGGGACTAAGAGGCAAGAATATAAGACTACGATCATCTGCTATTGAAGACACAGGTCAATGGGATGCTGTCTGAGTGCGCGTCTGCGGGGGTTGGTGGGGGGTTCATGTGTGGGTGGGGGGTATGTCGGCTGGAGTCAGAAATCCGAACATATCGATCGTTATGTTCTCCAGTACTCGTCTTGTGAGCTCCGCGTCTGTTCGATGGAGAGAATGTGACCTTTAACAAACCCGAAGAACATCCACCACAACACACATTGTGTGAAGATATCAGCGTCATTACAAAACAAAACGATCCCTCAACATGCGATACATATATAACTTGCTTTCTGTGTCTGTAATAAACCTCACACCTATGTTTAGATCAATACACACCTGTGTGATGACACGTTAAGATCAATACACACCTGTGTGATGACACGTTAAGATCAATACACACCTGTGTGATGACACGTTAAGATCAATACACACCTGTGTGATGACAAAGATCAATACACACCTGTGTGATGACACGTTAAGATCAATACACACCTGTGTGATGACACGTTAAGATCAATACACACCTGTGTGATCAAAGATCAATACACACCTGTGTGTGACACGTTAAGATCAATACACACCTGTGTGATGACACGTTAAGATCAATACACACCTGTGTGATGACACGTTAAGATCAATACACACCTGTGTGATGACACGTTAAGATCAATATACACGGTGTGATGACACGTTAAGATCAATACACACCTGTGTGATGACACGTTAAGATCAATACACACCTGTGTGCTGAAATCCTGATGTTACGTGTCCATTACGCGCGCGCGCGCACGGCGCTCGCTCTCTCTCTCTCATTCGCGTATTCCCGCTTCACTGTAGCGGATCCGTTCATAAATACTTTACTTCACAAAACGCTTCGAGTCGTCATGTCATAATCCAGCCAACGAGAGATGTTTTGTTTGGACATCTGGATAAATAAACTTCCCCCGAGCGCGCGCGTCCTCTCCATATCCACCCGGAGCGCGTCCACGGAGTTTCCCTTCACACAAACTTAACACTCTTCCACGAGAACGCGCTCTTAACGTGAACAGCTCGAGGCGAAACTCGGACTTTCTTTCGTTCGCTAATCCTGACAGTCGAGCTTCTTGAGGTGAAGATATTTCCTCGTCTTTAAATCCATGATGTCAGATGAGATGTTTCCGTGATTCCCCTCAGATATCTGATCACACGGGGCTTGTGGTCAGTAAACGGGATATTTTACCGCAGTAAATAATAAAAAGCGTGTTTTTGTGAAGGATCTCCTCAGAGGCATTGGTCTCGAGACCGAGGCGCGAATCCTTTCCGTCGGTCGGAGCGCGAGCGAGGCTCTTGTATGCCCACGTGATGCCGTTCCAGATGACGCAAATTGACAGGGAGAGCTCGTGCCAATCTGAATAATTAATTAGGACAGGATTAAAAGAATCCCAGCGGATCCCCCTTAGGAAAATTAACCATGATAGTAAAGCCATTGATTCCCATTTGTAGTTTCACTACAGACATATTTAATATACTAATTAGTACACATTTAAATCTAAGAACTATACTAGCCTATAGTTCAACCAAATCCATATATGGGATGTGTGCTTGTACAGTTAAAAGGAAGTAGGTGTTGTCTCTCTTCCTTTTGTTTATAGTGTTTCATCATTTTGCTCGTATATCTTCTTAAACTCACAACAGAAGAGTTCATGGGGAATTGCAGCTGTAGAATCGGCGTGATTGTCATGGAAGGTCAGCAGTAAATGTGAAAAGCGTTTGGCGTTTGGAACTAAAACAGATTTAAGAAGAACCATCAAAGGAACTGCGGCAGTGGAGGGAGACACTCTATGGGGGCTGTTATCCACTGCAGGACTTCTCATGTTTGAACAGAGCCAATTAGTTTGACTGGTGAAGTCTACATATTTATTTACAGACTCTCAAGTCTTTATATCGAGACCAGTATAATACATGCAGGGTACGAATTGAGGGGGGCTGGGGTGGTCCCGGACCCCTTTTAAGCCTTAAAGGACCCCTCATAATGAATTTAGGGGGTCCCTTGGTTTTTCATTAAAACTAGACAGAAAAAACAAAATCATTTTTTGTCAAATAATCATGCTAAAACAAAGCAGTTTTGTTTGTTTTTTGTCCAAATTTCATAAGACTCTAATTAAAATGATACTTTATCTGAAAAAGGAATGTATACTCAAGCGCACAGCATGGTGTGTTCAGTGACAAAACTCAACAGTTAGTATCCGTCAATTGTTATGTTAGGGCTGGTTAGCTTTGACACAATCCGAACACTGGCTGTAAATCGAGAAAGCTTCACTCATTAGTGCGATGTTTAGTCTCAGTGAGGAACTAATAGTATTTATCATTTTGCTGTGTTATATCTGTTCTTAATTCTATCATTTCTTCTGAAGTCTTAACTGTTTGTTCTACAATGTATTTACCGAAAAGCTGTTTTGCAACGAAGTCCTATACATTTGAATTGATAGAGTACTTCATTACACCTGACAAATCGTGAGATTTCGTGTGTGTGTGTTTCCTCTGTACTTATTTTGCTTTCTCAGTGTCATGGCAACATGCATCAGCGTCCCCATGGAGACCACGCAGTCTAAATCTTGTTCTGAACGGCTGCCTGTGGCGTTCTGTGAGCTCACGAAGGATCTTCATTATCAGAAGCATTACGTAACACAAAATAAATCAATCATAACACATTTATAGTGGCTCTCTGTGAACTAATGCTCAAAAAGCTCATTAATAACAATCATTACGTGCGTGTCCACAGTGTGATTTTCACTGCATACGTTTGCTTCAGCACATGCACACGTCACAAATGTGCATTATACATTCTTCATTAAAGATGCCGTTTGAAGTTGCCGTTTCGGGTTAGTTGGTTTGTTTCTTCTTGTGTGTTTGTGTGGTTTTACATGAAATTCACATCTCTCCAAACTCAGTGTGTTTGTTATTTCAGCCCCGTCTGTTGCTCTATCTTCTGCCTGGTGATGGGGATCCAGTCTCTCTGTGTTCACTGCAGGCACAAACCTATAATACTACGTGTTTTATCAATATTAAAGGGACAGTTCACCCAAAAATGAAAATTCTGTCATCATTTCCTCACCTTCCAGTTGTTCCAAATCTGTATAAATGTCTTTGTTCTGATGAACACAGAGAAAGATATTTGGAAGAATGCTTAAAACCAGACAGATTTCCCCCATTGACTCCCATAGTAGGAAAAATTACTTTATCATTTCTTGAATGTGGGACAGCAAACAGTTCTGGGGCACTTTTGACTAACATTGAATTTTTTCCCATACTATGTCAGTCTGGTTATAAGCATTCTTCCAAATATCTTTCTCGGTGTTCATCAGAACAAAGACATTTATACACATTTGGAACAACTCGAAGGTGAGGAAATGATGACAGAATTTTCATTTTTTAAGTAATGAAACTCTATTCAGTAACTCTATTAACGGCATATACTCATCTATTGCACCATAACTTCATTAACTTCATTAACTCATCTACTGCACTGTAACTTTAATATCTAATGTCTATAATTAATGCACACTTAAGTCACTTGCACTACTGTATAGTCTAAATTGTTATCTGTTCATAACCACCTGTACATTAATGTTCACAGTATATAGCCTTCTGTTTATATTGTTTTAGTACATACCGACTGTCATATTGTCATAGAACATTTGTATAGTATTTCCCTAATATTGTATTCTGTATTTATTAACACTGTATATCCTGCACTTGCTAATTGCACTTCTGGTTAGACCTAAACTACATTTCGTTACACTGTACTTGTATATGTGTAATGACAATAAAGTTGAATCTAATCTAATCTAATCTAATTTTTGGGTGAACTGTCCCTTTAAGTTTAATAAGATGTGCACATTTATAGTTTAATGAAAAGATGAATGCCTCCCATTGTGTCTGTCAGACTCTCACAGCCGAGAGAACGAGATGAGGCGAGATAAGCCAAATCAAGCATCTGTATCTCTCAACAGTGTGAAATATGGAATTACAATTAAAATGTGTTCTTTGTGTCTAGTTTTTTGAGTTTTTTAACAATATTCGATTGTATAATCCTTGAAAAGAATAGTTTTAAGGCATTGTAAGTTAACGATTGTGAATGGCAGTTGTCAGCACACTGCTGGATGTGTTTTGACTTATATTTACTCTTCATCTTTCTCTGTATTTCTTGTGTATATTTTCCACTTTGATGTTTTAAATGATACATTGATACATTCTGTTCTGACAAATGCCTGAATGGTCATGCTGTGGTATGCAGTGAAGAAAAACACGTCATGTGTGTATATTTATGTGATGTGAAACTTTAAACATTTATTAATGTCAAGAGAGAAATGTCTCCCACTGTTGTGCTATCAACATGGAAAATATGACTTGCCCGTTGAGATTAGAAACAGATGAGATTCCATAGCCCGCGTTCTGCTGGAGGAAAAGATGTTTTCAGGAGAAATATCCTGATGTCTTAACTCCAGACCAGACCAGGCTCATGCATTCATACAGTACACTTCACACATCCATATACATTCATTCATACACACACACAGCGTGAGGTGGTCTATGTCTTGAAGAATCTGCTTGTGAGGGAGAACGGAAGAATTCCAGAGCTGGAGCGGTCAGTTTGACCCTAAATGTTGTTCATCTGTTTTCTTTTTATGAAATACAGAAACGTTGTTTTCCAGCAGTATGTAAAATGGAGTAGAAAAATATGATGTTCTTTTAATAAAATCCTAATACAAGTTAAGCATTTACAGAAGCACTTCTTCACAGTCAACAAACATGTGAGTATGATGAACGCGTCAGGATTTCGTCTCAGATCAGTCCTTTCATGCGCTATGAGTTTGCAAACACCACGGTCTTGTCTCGATGCCAGGTGGGATTCTTCATGTTTTTTCCTCCCGAGCATGTGGTGCAGAAAAGCTCTCATTAACAGAAGAACGTGTGTATTTTTAGACACTCTTTGACTAGCGATGACACCTACGCTGTCTGCAGCGTCTCAATCCGCCTCTACTGATGCATGAATTAAACGCTCGCTGTGTTAAACATCATCATCACCATCATGAAGAGCTCTCTGACAAACTCTTCACGTTACTGTCAGTCTCTCATCATATGAACAAGTCATTAAAGTAAACGTGTCTTTTCTTCAAGAAATATGAAACATCGCCTTTTGTAGTAAGTCAGCAGGGAATGCAAATAAGGTCACCTTATGGAAAGGTGTAAAGGTTTTGCGAACAGGATTCTTGATATCTCAGATCAGTTTCATTGCCCATAAGGGTATTATGTGTTTCTCTTAAGTGTTACACATTCTTTGTGTTAATACAGCATCATTCGTTTAAGTGCTTAACCTTTTCCGATGAAACAAAAACATTTGAACACTGTGTTGAACTGAAGAAAGGAGGTCAATACATTGCGGATGGCATGAGGTTGAGTATATAATGAGATCACTTTGTTTGGTGCGCTGTTCGACCAGCATGCGTTGTTTATCAGTGATGATGCGCTGTGCTTGTGTCCGTCATGACTGCCTGCAGCTGTGTTCCTCTCATCATCATCATCATCATCATCGCTGAAGCTCATCACACAGCTGTCACACCCGCTTTCATTAGAAACCCACAGAACAAGTAGGGGAGGGGTCAGTGGGCAGAGTCAGAGGAGTGACTGACGGCTCTGATGAGACTAACCTCTCTAAAGACATAATTACAGTAATTCATAATTAAAATGAATGAAGAGAGAGAGAGAGAGAGAGAGAGGAGAGAGGAGAGATAGAGAGAGTAGCAGCGAGAGAGAGAGTAATCATATAGAGAGCGAGGCTCTCTCCCTCCTCGGATGCTAAGAGAGCTGAGCCTCGATTAGAGCTATCGCTCTCTATCTCTCTCGTTCGCTCTCTCTCTCTAGTTCTCCTCGCTCCTCTCGCGGGCGCTTCGCTCGCTTTTCTTCTCTTTCTCTTCTCTCCTCTCTTCTCTCCTACTCTCCTCTCTCTCCTCTCTGCTCTCGCTCTCGCTCGCTCGCGCGCGTGCCACATCTCTTATCTCTCTCTCTTCTTCTGCCTCTGCTTGCTCTCTCTCCTGTTGTCTCCTTCTCTGTACGATGATGTAACGCTTGATTACTAAACATAGAAAAACAGTGTGTCTACATCTGTAGTCTTTTAGTATACCGTATTGTAGTATCTCTCTCTTTAACTGCTGTGTGTTTGTGTGTAAAAAGATCTAAATGTAGTTCACAAGATTTACTCACAGAAAAGATTTCTTTGAATCTACAGTATAATTTACAAATAATTCATATCTGCATGTGTGTTTTATATTGCATGTTAATGTAACCTGATAAAGGTAAACAGATATGTCTTGTTGTCAATGCAGGACCCATAAACCCACAAGGATCATGATTTATATTTTCAGCCGTTGTGTTTGTGTGGTTGTTAAATGGCTTGTGTGGGTGTTGAGTTATAGCTTGTGATGAACACATCTTGTTATAAATTCTGTCGGTAGTGCTGTTGAGCGACTGAAAGAGTCCAAGCTTTAACAGCTCAGACATCAGCAGACTTTGATGTTTGAAGAATGATCAGAATCTCTCTCACACACACACACACACGCACGCACACACGCACACACATTTCATGTTTCTCCAGCAGCACATTTCTGGCCGATGTCTCTGATCATGAGGAATGCTTTAGGGCTCAATAAATATACACTGTAATAAATGAACTATAACTGTCACAGTATAAAACATTTTGAAAGTGAAAAGGCCTAAAATGCAGAATGAAGAACAGAATGAAGCGGGCTCCAGTCGTTCATCTGTTATTGCTTCAACGACACGTCTGATTGTGTCACACAGACAGACAGTTGTGATTTATTCATGTTTATCATTACGCAGCTCTCTGAAAAGCTTGATTGTGATTGGTCAGTCGTGACATTCTGAGGTCTGTGTTTTAACCAATGATGCTCATCCGGGTTCCGCGAGGATCTGATCACCCTGTTTTCCTTTTTTAATTTTCTGAATAGAACATGTAGTTTATCTCTTCCGTGTGTAATGATTCTCAAATGACAGTGTCGGATGAATCCCACGGATGCCTCGTGTGTTTGTGTTGATGTTCTGTACATCACTGCTGAGAGTCTGAAATCTGTTTACCGTCAGTTTACTCACACACACAACATTCTTCAATCTAAGACCACCCGGAATAACTTACACAAATACAGAAATGTTCACTTTGGAAGGATCTTCCCAATAAGATGTTAACATCACCTGACATTCTGAATTATACTTCCCAGAGATCATTCACAACCCGACAATGTGTTTGAGAGAAATCAACGCACTTACATTGAGGATTATTGATCTTTGTTGTGTGTCTGTTTTCTTTAAAAGCATGAATCTGCAGATAAAATGACTGACCAGAGTAAATTTAAAACTCTTAAAACCCTTTTTGTTTGTTCCTGTTGTCATGAGAAGAGTGTTGATGGATTCATCCCTGATCACATCAACATATGTCAACATCTCCTAACACAACACATTCCGTCTATATCCACTGAGAATAACCTCTACTATCAACCTCAATAAACTGTTCTCTGACGACATGTACATTGGAGAAGCATTTTGTCTGCCTATATCCAGCTGTAGCTGTAGTGAACTCGCTGTGTTTGCTTGAACTGGACTAGTGGCTGTTTGTTAGCAAAGGACTATTGAACTTCTTTCACTGCTTTTAAGGTAGACTTCTGTTGTTGCTGTTAAGCAGCTGTTGTTAGCACCTAGCCATGTAGCTTGAGTTACTTTTCACCGAGCACTTTCAGTTACTTTGAAGCCTTGAGCTGTTAATCGAGTAGGTGGGCTCAGCACTTGCTGAGATATTTGAAAAGCCGCCTCATCCTGTATCCAGTGGAGAAGCATTTTTCGCCGACTGCTTTGCTAACTGATAAAGTGAAGATCAGCAGCAGGCAATTCTCTGATCATCTCTCTCTTACCCCTTGCTATCCTCAACTCCCTTCCTTCTCCCCCCTCTCGGAGACCTCAAATCTCCTTTCCACCCGACCTACTACCTGTCCCCTCGACTCGATCCCTTCCCACCCTTCTCTCCGTCTACTGCCTCAACTTGCACACATCATTAACACCTCCATCACCACTGGTTCTGTCCCCACCTCATCTAAACAACTCAAGAAACAGACACGCGACCCCTTAGTGATCAGCAACTACAGACCAGTCTCACTCCTGCCTTTCCTTTCCATGGCCCTCGAAAGGGTTGTATTTAACCAACTCTCTGCCTATCTCTCACGGCACGACCTTCTGGACAGACAGCTATCCGGCCTCAAGAAAGGACATTCTACAGAGACCGCTCTCCTGTCTGTCGTCGAAAACTGACGGCAGGCAAGGGCTAAATCCTTGTCATCTGCCTCATTCTGCTTGATCGCTCTGCTGCTTTTGACACTGTGAACCACCAGATCCTGTTGTCCAAACTGGGCATCTCTGGAACTGCACTCAACTGGTTTGACTCTTATCTCACAGGCAGATCCTTTAATGTATCCTGGAGAGGCGAGACATCCAGATCTCAGCTGGAGTTCCTCAGGGATCAGTTCTTGCTCATATATTTCTTCTAGACATCAATGCGATTACATGAAGAGCGAATGGCTCAAGTCTCATGTGGCTCAGATATTCCGTCAGAAATATTAGTCAGAAACCACACAGATGTGTGTGTCATGAGAGTTTGAGAAGAGACGTCAACAGCGTGTCAAACTGAGCTCAGATTCATCTCGTCTGCAATCAAAACTCAATATTAGTGAAGATCTCAATATGGCATCAAACATTTCTCATCACATCTACTCAAATCCAGATGACTTCACCTCTACAATCTACATTCATTTCACCTCCAGACTCTTCATGCGTTTCCACAATTACACTCTCATTTGATTTTCTATTATTTCCCCTATAAGCGATGTTCAGGATAACCATCCGAGACTAAATTATGAATGGGAATGCTTGGATCATGCATGCATTCAATACACTTAACATTTACAAGCAGTAATCATTTTTATTTGGATTCATTAAATATGTTTCTTTGCACATTTTCTCTTCAAAATACTTCAGAGTAAAACATTATGTTGACACACATCTTTTATCTCAAGTTTCTCTTTATTTATTTGTAAATGGATGAAGTTTAAGCAGAGAAGTTAAATTTTACACCCACCAATGAGCTCAACATTCTTATTTACATGCTTTTATATTCATCTTCACAAACAAAACCCCTCAAAAATCCAAAACAATCCAGTTCATTATTGGCTCGTTTGACGAGATGAAAAAACCCAAAATATCATGGCTCTCATTCAATATAGTACTGATCAGATGTGTTATGATACTGTATGTGTCTGTATTAACAGCAATTGATTTTAAATAAACATTACATTTTTGAAGAAGTCTCATTTCAGACTCGTCATTTGATTTTAAAGGAGAAGTGACACACAGATTAGAATTTTTCCCTCATAATGTGTAAAGAAACATTCTATGTTATCAAATATGTTTGTCAGTTTTTTGTGCCTTGAGAACTCAGATCTCCTTCACTTCTACTTAACAAATAAATCAAAATGACTCTTGAGCTCAACACACACATGACATCACAACACACGTGTGCAGTAATGACTGAAGCACATGTAACAAGCTCAATGTGTTTATCCGTCGCTCGGATATTCAACCGTAAACCCTCTCCTGATGATGATGATGAAGGATCAGTTTTTACAGTATACATTTACAGCGCCCTATTTTCTTTCTTTCAAAAACTGCTGAAAAGATCTTATCCAACATATTGATGATCGACATGATTTTTACATCTGAATGTGTTGATGAGATCTAATAGTCTAGTGTGCAGCTTTAATCCTCTATGAAATCATTCAGACATGAACTGATGGATGACAAACATCTCTCACTGGAGAATACACTGCTCACTTTCCAAAAACAGAAACTAATGTAGAATAAACCTCCTAAAATCATCCAGAATAATCAATTCAAGCAGAGATGAATACCAGATATTCAGAGAAACGGTGCGTGGATGTGCATTGGGTTAGCACCAGACTTCATGTACATGATACTGTTTTAATATACACACACACACACAGTGTAATGAAGGGGCACATCACACAGATGATGAATGATGAGAAACTATTGTCTGTTTGAAGTATTTAGTATTTCTTCAGTTCATTCTTACATCGTAAATGTTTCATACGTTGTGAATGTTCACGAGCAGCCCTTTCGTTCGGCTGACATCATGAGGTCAGAGTTCATTACAGCCAGACGTCTCTGTTGTTTTAAACATCAGAATGGAGTTGTAGATCTTCAGAGCCGGTCCCAGTTTAATGCTGAGGATCTTCACCAGGTCCACCTGCGTCAGTAACAAGAACGCCTCACCATCGATTTGCTGAAACCACACGGAAATCAAACAAAGACACGTGTCAGCAGAAAACACTCGAGGGGAATGTGTTCAGTCTGTGTTAAATGAACTCATTTTTCTTCCCTTCATAAATGTCAGACACAAACGAGGCTCATCGAGGAACAGATTTGACATCAAACCCAAATTAATCTGAGTGGAATGTTCATGTAAAAATGATGCGTGTCCGAAACTCAGAATATGATCGTGAACTCTTCAGGTGCTAATGATACACGCGCAGGAGAGATCTGGAAACAGCGACTGAGCCGCCATACGTAGATTCTGTCCTCCTGAAGCGTGAACTGAAACTAAAACCTCAATTACTGTATGAGAGATGAACACCAGCGGTCACACTGTCTTTATAACACACCACACACGTCTGGTTTACTATCTCCGTGGGGACAGTCCATAGGCGTAATGTTTTTTATACTGTACAAACTGTATATTTTATCCCCTAAACCTAAAGATCATAGAAACTTTTTGCATTTTTAACAAATATTGTTCTGTACAATTTATAAGCTTTTGTGCCCATGAGGACCTCAATTTAGGTCCCCACAGTGACACGAGTCCATGTGTTGTGTGCATTCAGGTTTAGGTCCCCACAGGTATATAAAAACAAGGCCACAACACACAAGCTGATATTTTGAATGTTTTTTTGTCTGCTTGCTATTAAAATTGTTGTTTTATGTAAGGTTTGACAATATGTTCTTATTACCAAATAATAAGTCCATAAAATAAGCCTAAATTAACATGAAAATGACATGACTGGAGAGGAGAGAGAGAGAGAGAGCCAGATCTCGAGACAGAGAGGGGGAGAGGCGAGAGAGACTCCCTCTCTCTCTCTTCTTTTTTTCTCTGTTCTTTTCTCTCTCTCTCTTTTTTTGTTATTTTCTCGCGATCGCTCTGAGAGCGCGAGGATATTGTTGTCTCGCTCTCTCTCGCTTGTTTTCTCTCTTCTCTCTCTCTCTCTCTTTTTTTGCTCTCGCTCCTCTTCTCTCTTCTCCTTTCTGCCTCTCTCTCTCTCTCTCTCTCTTTTTTCTTCTGTCTCCCTCTCTCGCTCTCTCTTCTCTTTTTTCCTCGCTCGCTTCTCGCTCTTCTCTGTTCTCTCTCTCATCTCTCGCTCTATCTCCTCGTCACTCTCCAGCGCACAGCGACTAATTATTTATTTCAAGCTGTAGCTCTCCGGTGGATTTAAAATCCTTGTTAGCAGTAAACAGCTTCTCATGTTCCTGTGACATGTCCGCCATGAACAGAACCCTGCTCTCATCCTTCAGCATCATCATGACATTGAGCTGATGAAATGTTTGAATTAAAGCTGATGATGATGAAGAGTCTTACCTCCTCTCTGAATGTGCGCACCTGCTCCACACAGCCCGGCAGACCTCGAATGAACTCCATCACCTGCACAAAAACAACATTATACAACAATACACAACAACACAAACTCACTCATTACTATACACACTCTCACGTTAATTAAACTGTTAAAACAATTAAACTGAAGATGATGATAAACACATAAGATACACATACAGTATGTTGTGTCACATGAGCTCTTTGAGATGAAGTGTGTGTGTACCTCGTCCACGCTCCACGCTGACACTTTACTGGCTGTGATGCCCGCGACTGATGGCAGCAGTTTACCGTGCTGCTCCCAACACTGAGGCATGCTGGGAGATGAGCCCGAACACGGCATAAACACAGACTGATGCAGAGCCTGCTGTAGACTCAACTCTACTGACAGACAGAGAGAGAGAGAAAGAGTCACTTTTATTCCTACTATGGTCAAGTCAATAGAGCTCCGGAGGTCACGTGACCCATTCTCTTTACACCAAGGACAGCCGCGAGTGAATATGTAATGAAGGGCGCCAGCATGAGTTCACTGCGCACTTTAATTCAAAAGACAAAGCCCTGTGCATAGCAAGAATTCATAGATTAAACATAACCGCTCCCTATAATGCCCCCGGGTGCTCTTAACATGCATCAATAAAGCAGTAATACTCAAATCTGGCTCGCCAGATCCATTTTCCTGCCGAGTTCAGCCCCTCTGATAAAAAGCACACCTGAACAAGCTCATCAAAGTGTTCAAGAACGTGTCGCCTTAGACTTCATGATGTTTTATTAACAAAGTTCAGGAGAAGCACGTGCGGATAACTAACCCGGCTGGCTCTCCATAACTAATCTCACAAATCCCTCATTCTCTCTGCATTTTCACAGTATAACGGGGGAACCCCGAGTCTCCGAGTCTCCCGGACAAGGGGCGGGTGCTCCGAGTTCGTAGGAACCACCGAGCTCAGAGCGCTCTCCCCGGGACAGCACGCCACATGCGCACACTATCCGTCCCTTATTATGCAGACTTATTATTTGTGAGGCGAACTTCGTGAAATGTAGGCCTGCGCAGATTGCTCGGCGTATGACATCAAAGAACCGTGAGAGCGATCGTGATTGGCTTGTTCATGTGTGTTTCATCAGAGGCGGGGCTGAACTGGGCAGGAAAACGGCATTTTGAAGTTTCGTAGTGATGGAAAAAAAAATGTGCAAAAAAATTGACTGCAAACAAAGCACAAAGACACCGCATGTGTTTGTCTGCTTGTGCAAGTCATTTCTATTTATGAAAATGTTTTATGCGACATTCCGATTTTGGCCTTTTTGCTAAATTCACAGCAGTGTGTTTACAGTGTGACGTGTGAAGCTAAACTAAGAAAATAAACATTAAAACAACACACACGTATAGAAATGAACATCATACACATGTTCACACGACATAAATTCTTCCAAATATCTTCCTTTGTGTTAATCAGAACAAAGAAATGAATAAAAGTTTGGAACAACATGAAGGTGAGTAAATGATGACAGAATTTTCACCGTACGCTCCAAGCAGGACTCAAACCGGCGATCCAAAGGTCTCCTAGATTTATATTTATGCATTTGGCAGACGCTTTCCAAAGCTACTTACATTGCATTGTACTATACATGTGCAATCCCTGCGGCGTGCTCTAACCCCTGAGCCACAGGAAACCTAAATATAAAAGAAAACTCGCCACTCCTAAAATGGTGTAGATTTCAGTGAAGGGTTTGAGTCATGGCGCTTCCAGATGATATTATAGTGTTGAAGAGGGTCAGACATCTGGAGAGGCTATTTTAGATGAGCATTCATGAAGCGTCGAGCTGTGTGCCGGAGGCCGGACATTGAGATTATACCCTTTACACGCTTAATTCACCCTGACAAACAGGAACAGAAGGGTTCAGAAATATCATGAATCCAGAGAGAGGGAGAGAGGGATGGAGGGAGAGAGAGAGAGATGGAGGGGGAGAGAGAGAGAGAGAGAGAGAGAGAGAGAGAGAGAGATATGAGAGAGAAGGACAAGATAGAGAGAGGAGAGAGGAAGGAGAGAGAGAAGGGAGAGAGATCTAGATCTCTTTCCTCATTAGCTTCTCTCGCTGTACTAGGGTCTCTCAGTATACTATTTAGCTTGCGCTCTCCGCTCTTCTTCTCCTTTCTCTCGCTTTCGTTTTCGCACCGCGCTCGTCTCTCTCTCTCTCGATCTTCTCTCTATCGCTCTCTACTCTTTTCTCTCTCTATCACTCTCTCTGCTCTTCTCTCGACTCCCTCGCTCTGTTCTCTTCCGTCTCTACTCTGCTTCAGTCCTTCTCTCGCGCTGCTAGCTTGTCGCTCTCTCTGTCGCGTCCGATATCTATCTGCTAGCACGAAGTGCGAGCTTCGTTTTTACTCCCCTGTCGTGTCCACAGGTGTGTGTTTATCTGTGATTGGAGTGCTTTCTCACCGGACTCATTTAGTACGGTTGAATCGCACTAGAGGTGGTTCTGGTTCTTGGTGCGGTTCGTTTGGGCAGGTGTGAATGCAGCAGAAGTGGACCAAAAAAGCGTACCGGGACCTCCTTGAAGCAGTGGTCTCTGTAAGCTTTCATACCAATCCTGGAGCGGTTAGTAAAGATCGTGATCCGACCTCTAACAGACCCAAATCCCAAAACTACTGCACTTATTTGGACTAAACCGGCTGCGCTGTGCATTATGGAATAAAGACAAGAGTTTGTTGACACTGTGCACTAGCATGGCAGCTCGCGGACACACTTGGAGTTGTGAGGAGGTGCGGAGCCTCATAGAAATTTGGTCTGACGACCATATCACATCCCAACTCTCAAAAACTGTCAAAAACAGCACAATATTTTCATTGTTTAGCAAACAACTCAGGGAAAGAAGGTTCAATAGATCTGTGGAACAGTGCCGGGTTAAGGTTAAGGAACTCCGGGATGTACAAGTTCCCCTGGTACCATGACCTCGATAATATACTTGGGACAAATCCGGACGTTGACCCGGTGGATGTTGTTGAGATCGTCATCGCCGCTATCAATGATGCGAATGATGCTAGCACAAGTGAGCGGGTGCTGACAGTGAGTTTATTCCGTTTAAAAAAGCAGTTTAGGAAATACGTTCTCTCGCCAACGAGTGATGTGGATGTTGAGTCATTTCAACTGGTTTGGACCAAAGCAATCAGTGTGGTGTGAAGAGGAACCAACACCGCAGAAAAATGCTACAATGTATACTTTTTTGCCATTGGTCCGGACCAAATGAACCGAACTAAAGGTCAGAAAGCGCCCTAAAGTCTCTCTATCATCCTCATCATCATCTCTGTTTCAAACATACAATCCCAGTTTACTTAATGTACTTATCTTTACATGTGCCAAAGTCCATTGACATCAAAGTGATCGAGAAAAAATGAAATCAAATACTTTGATATACATTTATAATAAAAATAAGCTTCACTTACAAATCATTATAATAAGCGTACTGTTATGGCTCAAGGAGATACTTTACCACACTGTTCTATTACGTATTTGCTCAATAATTGATTTTTGTTTATTTTTAATCCAGAATATAGCGATGAGTGCAGCTTTTATAACAACGGATGGCACACATTTCATGAGAAGCACATTCATGCGGTCAGCACTGAACTATGAGATTATGTACACTTACACGACAAACTTAAAACTCAACAAATTGAACTTTTGAAACGTTCAGCGTCCAACTGACAGCATTGTCAATAAGATCACATGCCTGTACACTGAAAAGACTTTACATATAAAATGCAAAAACAAAAGCTGCATGTGTAACAGTTTACAGTAAGGTTCCCTTTATAAAGCATTAATAAATGTGTTCATTAATGATTCATTAGTCATTTACAAATGCATTATAGGCAAAAAAAAAAACATAACACACTACAGTGACGGCCTATATTGCAAACAACATCAAGATAATAATCAATCTGCTTTCGAGTCAAATAAATAATAAAATAAATACATTTATTAAGCATTTACAACACACGAGTTAAAAGTGACTCACTATTTGGCAGGTATTTCATTAGAATCCCTCTTTAACTGCTTTATAATGCATTTGTAAAAGACTTATGAATCATTAATGACACATGTATAAATGCTTTATAAAGGAAACCTTAATGTAAAGTGTTACTAGTGTTTCTAAACAAGCGTATATTTCTGGAGATGTATTTCTAAATGTGTGTAGCGTGTCATACAGTGTGCTGATATATGAGCACTTCAACAACAAATGAGCAGAAACTCTGACCGACATTTGTGCCATTTCCCAGAAATCTCTCTGACTAACGACACGCGTCATCCATCAATCTCCCTGATTGATCCTCTTTACCCAAAACTCAAGTCACTCACATCTTTCTTAATCAAGACAAATGATGACATGATGAAGTTACCGAGGTTCTGAGGCCTTCTTTATGTGAAGACAGGAGATGATGAATTCATGTAATAACCACAGACACATTCACATTCTCTCCAAACATTTACATTTCTCGGCATAGAAGAGCTTAAGCCTTCAAACAGACACATCTGGAGCAAGACAAATGAAGAACTCGCTGAAGAACACGTCCATGAAACTCCTACAGAATCTGTGCTTCTATCCCCACATTAAAACTATGGTCATATCCAGTTTAATAGTTAACACTAGTTCAGTAAATACTACAGAATACTATCATTGCACTATAATATAAGACACAACACTACACAATATTATGTATTCAGGCCACATCCACAGCTTTCCCTATCTGATCTTTTTTTTCCTTTCCACGGCGTCAAGAAATATCTGCGTACACACAACCGCTAAACCGACTCAAAACGATGTAGAACACACACCAATCAGTATGTGGCGCTGTAACTCCGCCACTCAGAGATGCACTGAAAAACAGACAAGATGATTTGGAGCATGCGCATAAACTTTGCGCGCTGGGGTGATGACATCATCGTTTGAGAAAATGTACGAATCGGCTGTACACACGAAACGCAAGGGTGGCATTATCAGGCTCCCAAAACGCCGGATCCGTGTGGACCAAATGCCGATACGATACAAAATCTTTAGGTAAGTGGATGGGCTCTGTCAGTGACGAATCACAGTGTCCGGTGCATATGATGAATATGATATTGTGATAATTGTGAAGTGATGAATCGTGTGATAACAGATGTGTTGTCAGATCTCTTCTGTGTAAATGTCACTGTGTCTTCACCATAGCAACAATAATGTGCTCAAGCACTGAGAGTCTCCTCATAACATCTCATTGATCTCTCTTCACGTACATTAAACACCAAATATATACTGTATCACGAGTCACATCATGTCAGGTTTGATGTCGAGGATGATATATTTCTACCTTTGGTTTCAATGACCGCTGACCTCACGCTCTCCACTTCATCCTCATGTGACGGCTCTTCAATCTTCCGTACTTTACATGGCCTGCCAACCCTGAAGAAGAACGTCAGACATTATCACACGAGACGCACCGTATGTTTACTCTGATGTTTCTGAATTCATCTATCCCGCTCTGCA
Organism: Triplophysa siluroides; assembly: GCA_006030095.1. Classification (NCBI taxonomy): domain Eukaryota; kingdom Metazoa; phylum Chordata; class Actinopteri; order Cypriniformes; family Nemacheilidae; genus Triplophysa; species Triplophysa siluroides. Next base: position 610,330 of record VCII01000166.1, read on the forward strand.
ATAACCTTCAGTTTCATAAACGTAAATGTCAATAAATGTCAGCAACATTATCCTCATTATTTCATTAGAATGGGAAAATAACCCATGACCTTGGTGTTGCTAGCGCAATGCTCTAACCACTGAGCTACAGGAAACATACACATTCATATTTTAACGTAGCTTCATTTCGCTTAAAGACAATTCAAAAACGGGAAATAATTGTACAATGTCATTTATTTAAAGGACCCATTGCATGAAAGTCCCATTTCTCTGTGTTTAAGTGCTATAATCGGGTCCCCGGTGCATCTGGCAACAGTTACTGGGATCTTGTTCTTCAGGTTTTGGTAAGACTTTCTCTGCAAGCATGTGAGAAATCCAGCCGTTCAGATTTCACTCCTGATGTGACGAAGACGCAGGATCTTATTTTAATAACACCGCCTTTTAATCTACACAATTCCATTGTTGTTTTCACAAGCGACAGCGCTGTACGTGACGCTATGGCTAAAGTTCGAGGACAACATGCAATGTAGTCGCTGCACAGAGTCCAAACCTCGGAAGAGACCGGAGTGGATTTATTTTATTTTTAGTGGAAATCCCTCAGAAACCATAAATAAAAAGCCGGAGTGCTTTATCAACCTGGGACAGTACAAGCAGGATCAGCTTCAAAGTTGTTCCACAAGAGGGATCGAGACCGACTGAACGAGACAAAGCTGCCGATGTAAGTCATTTATCAACAGTCTGAATTGACGTACATGTACCGTATATACAGGAGGATAACGTTAGCGTACGATAGCGAAGGGAGTCACGGGCTAAATAGAACATTCAAAGCCAGTGTTAAACTTACTCTATATTTATATGTTATTTGGCAAATGGGCACTTGGAGTTCAGCTGTATGTTAATACATTATGTGTGTAATATGTTCAGCTGTCTGTTTTGCTAATGAACCGGGGCGCACACTGCGGTTAGTTTTGTTTTAAACGTCTCAAATCATTCGACCTTAGGCTGAAAAATCTGTCACAGCAAACTCAAGTCAACGACAAGCGCTAAAATCCACGTCATTCTGCTGAGATCTGCAGGTGGGCATTCTGTGGATTTTAGGCAAACATACACACTGAGCGCTGTGACGTATTTTTTAGTCTCCGGACGAATGATTGAGACGTTTAAAACAAAACTAACCGCAGATGAGTTCAGGAAACATAGTTTAGATAAACCATTGCCATGGCAGTACTACATGTGTTGTGTTTACACACGTTTTGTGTACACAGCCATTGAGTGTTTTTAAACAGAATATGTTCCAGACATCTCATGAAGACCCTAATAAATCATACCAACTTGTTGAAAGTGCTCATTTAATGAGTCCTTTAAATAATGCTTGTCTAATAACACACATCATTTTATTATTTACATTTTTGTATTGAGTGTGACCACATGAGAGAATAATATAGTATATTACAGCATTTACTATAGTAAACTGCAGCATACTATATATTATAGTCATTTATACTGTAGTGCACTTATAGTAAGGTTTAAAAGCCCTTATGGATATCAAGCATGATTTTATCATAGTGTAAGTGTAAAAAACAATGTTTATTGGAAGATTTGTATGACCACAGTTCTACTACAAATACCATGTTTAACTCTGGTTACTGAAACAACACCATGGTTCATTTGTGCTAGCAATGGCTTAACTATAATAGCAAATACTGTAGTATAAGCTATAGCAGAGCTAGTCAAACACTAGTAAAACACAATATCTCATAGAAAGATGCATAAAATAAATACAAACATTTATAAATAAACAAATAAGTAATTTCTCTATTTATAATTGTTTTGCTTTTTATCACATTCCTTCATGGATTTATTTTTTGTATTTATTCATTTTTAATTTGGGCAGAATTGGAATTCCATATATTGGAAGGGTTTTTCCCATCAGTGAGGCTTAACACATGAAAGCCTGATGTTCTGTTAAACTGCTGTGATACGATACACATTGTAAAGCTGATATACAAATAAAAACCTGATATGACGTAAAGAATACTTTTGGAAAGAGAGGTCAAACTTGACATCATCACTTACTTGTGTGTGTATATATCTGCCACGGTCACCATCACTCTTGTGTGTGGGGCCTTGTTACTATATCCCAGTGGGGACCTCAACCTCAATGCACACTAACAGATGGGGACTCGTGTGAAAATTGAGGTCCCCGTGGGCAAAAAAGCTTACAGAACAATTTTTATGATCTTTAGGTTCAGGGGTAGGGGATAAAATATACAATTTGTACAGTATAAAAAACATTACGCCTATGGACTGTCCCCACGGAGATCATACACCAGATAACTGTGTGTGTTTGTGTGTGTGTGCTTCCCTTAGAATGATGTGCTGATCCATATCTGATGTACTATATGTGTACTTCATTCAGTCTCTGTCATTTATTTGGTGTTACTTTCATTGTCGGGTATGTTGTTGGTCACGGTGTTATTTTGTGTTGCGAGAAACCAGACAGACAGAGAGTGAAGTGGTGATTCACACGGTGGTGTGTTAATGAAGGATTGAATCTAACCTTCGTTTGGTTTCTGAGCCCACGGGCTTCTTTACTGCCGTTTCCATGGCAGCGGTGGCGGGTTTATCCGGGTGAGCCGGGGCACAAGTGAGGGCTTTTCTGCAGGAAGACAAGTGATAAACGAAGATGTTTTTAAAGGGCAGAACTCAGTGTCCTCACAAACACAACAGGTGTCTGAGCGAGCTCACATGATAACATTTGTTCTCATTTATTTACATGACAAACACTTTTAACTCCATTCCACTAGACTCACTCAATACTGTCAGCATCAGGAACATCAGGGTCAGGTTCAGTTCTGCGGGGGCGACCCGCTCCGGTTCCCGGCATCTCTCCACTCAGGCGATCGGGAAGAACCGAGTCCTTATTAAGATTGATGTCAGAATACGGGCAGCCCACAGCGCTGAAACATCACAGACATTTCATTACACTCAATTTCTTGTGCTTTATTAGTGGCTTCATATCAGAATCAGAAACACAAGAGCTTCATTGCCAAGTGTGCGTGGACACAAGGAATTTTCTGTGGTGTTGGAAGCTTCTAGTACAGACATTCAACACAACGACAATACAAATGTAAGATTGTGAAATACGCATATATAAAATAAAAGACTATTGTACAGAAAATGGGGGATAATAACATTTTACAGGGCAGTATATAGTAGAATATACATATTAACAGATTGTATTTACACTTTGACAACAGATGTGTTCATGGGATACCCTCCTCCATCCTCACAGCGCCACAGACAACACACCCATCTGAACTACACCAACATTAATAATCATATGTTCTTTTAATTGAGTGAAATGCATAACATCACAGCATCCTTCAGGAGAAGGAGATTGAATGTTGTGTCTGATCAGCCCACGCTCAGTCTTCTTCTGATAATGATAATACATTATTCATAAACACACGCACGGTGGTGAATGACATTCAAAGATAATCACTGCAACCTCAGAGCAAACACAGCAGCTTACATCACAAGCCCCGTCACATCTCCAGCAGAAACACACACAGAGAAGATGAATGCTGAGATCCATCCACACACATCAGCCGGCGACAGGCTGAACACTAGTGATGCACCCAAATGTCGGATGTCAAAAATGTTCGCCCGCTCTCTCCCTTCAGTGCCCGCGCTCACTCCTGCTGTTATTAAAGACCATCATGTAAGCGCCATAACGGCTGAAACTAATCAATATAACAGGAACAGCTCTCACAACCAGCGGACAGAAAACGACAAGCAAGAACTATAAACGCAACAACTCTTCATATGTGCACGATGAGAGGAAGGATCTGTCAGTGGTGTGGTCTTCGTGATACGCAGGTACACCTGCTAGAAAAGATCAAGGCTTTTCCTACACCCTCTTAGCGCATCGTTTTGTGTCAGAAAAGTGTGACGCACCGACTTTTGGACCATTGGTGCAGCCGGGAGATATGAAACAACAGGAGATGATGAACGTTGAGCATGTAAACGACACTATTTCTGTGTTTTTTGTAAGCAATCCTCTGAAGCCAGTAGCGCTTCGGGTGACGCTGCAGCAGGTGATACAGAAAATGACCTTGACGAGGCTGATGCTGATGCTGATGCTGAGGCTTCGCTGTGTCCGGGGGTCCCCGTGCGGCACGATAGTGTCCAGGGGTCTTTTCACGTCTATACTTTCTGCTGTTAACTCCCCCCCACTTTTAAACCACTGCGTATGCTTTGGTAACATGAGCACATCTGTTATCATTAACATAACTGTAAGGGGATTGTATCTAACTAGCCAACGTCACAAACGTTAGTGTGGTGAATCAATACATGAGGGAGAGAAAACTTACACAACTATGTACATAATTGTTTGAGATAATAAGAGATCCTAAGAACTCCTGGCCAGCCTTGTGAAAGTCTAGAGACCCTGCCGGCATCTATGAGTGCAACGGGTGCTTGATAAAACTGCACAAATGTTCATTGTTGATTATTATAGTTCACTATCAATGTCAATAATAGGCGTAACTTGCACTCATAAGTGTGGCCCAGTGTGTGAAAACTAGACTAAAAATCGAGTTATTAGTGACGAGCATCAGCGTTTGATTTGAACCATTTATTTCAATATGATTTACTGTACACGGCCTTAGTCAAACTAAATCAAAATCTAAAGATTATACTTTCACAGGATTTTCATTACATTACGTCTGTTGAGAAAATAACAGAACCCTGCCCAAAACACAAGAGATGCAGATGGGAATCGATAGACCCATTCACACCCAAGACATTTTGCTTCATAATGGTATTTTAATGGAAACCACTAGAATTGATGTAATGGTTTCAATAGTTTATGTAGAAATAGTAGATCACAAGTAAATGACTTTATAGCTGGGTTTTCACATGGATCACAAATGTGCATTGAAAATTGCCAGCTCATAAACCTGTGCTTTAGGGATTGTACACATATAGCATTCAAGGTTAAATGAAAGTCACCAGCAAGTCCCCTCAGCTGTCACTGGCTATTGAAGTCTTGCTTGCAATAAATCCTTCAGAATGCTCTTGATGACTTATAGAGACGAACTCTATGCATTGGTGAGTGTGGTGCTGATGAGTGGTCTGGGGATCACAGGATACACACTACAGTAAACTAGACTACAGCTCTGCAGGTGTGATGATGTGGCTCACGTGGAGCGTCACCGGCAGGTGCTGATCTCACTGAAGCTCATGTCAAGCCTGTTGTTTTCATCACAATGATTGTGCACCTTATATCAACTTCCTGTGTGAGCGAGAGCTGCTGAGTTTGACTATCACTTGACTACTGTAATGCACATAATCATTCCAGAACAATTGTAAAACTACAATGTTTAGATGATTAGGTAAAAATGTTTTATTTGAAGATAACCCCATGTTTTGTTTTGTTATCATGTTTGTATTGTGTTGGTTAGATGTATTGTTTTTGTTATAATGATTTTTGAATTTATTTTAATCTCATTTTGGAAATAAACTCTTCATTTGATTGTGAAAAAGAATATATTTTGTATTATTCTAAAATATGTTCCCTTCATTTTGGTGGTTTTAGTGTGTTTTATTAATACAATTTTTTATTTTTTTTAAACAAGTTTTAATTTAAAAGTAATTTTCGGGAAGTTTTTGGCCGACAATTTTCATTACGGGCCAAAATATTTGAAAATTGTGGGCCGAAAAATCCCGAAAATTACTTTATGAAATAGTTTTAATTGAATTGTATTAATAACACGCACTTAAACAACAAAAATGAAGAACATATTTGAATCTATATTATAATACAGTTGTCAGGCATTAAACATTCAGCAACTTATATCTGGCTTCACTCTTCCAAACCTCTGCTTCTGTCAATACAGCAAATCCCGCCGCCTTTCATTTGATTGGCCGCCTCAATCCCCTTGACATCGACGAGCTCATTCAGAGTCTTTATAAACTAAACTTCATTCCGTTTCAACACAGCAAGGTAAAGAAAGTAATGTTGTACATTATACAATAATCATAGCGTGTAAATGATGATACGTATTAAATGGATGCCAACTAATTGGGACATTTGTGATGTGAAAATGTTGTTTGGCAAAAGGGGGATTGGATCCTGCATCCATATGTAGCATCAGAACTACTTGTCACGTGTCTTACTCACTAACACCGCTGAAGCTGCTGATGTTTGGGGGGGAGGACCCACTCACATCTCTGAGATCAGTCATCTAGTCATTTCTACAGTATTAGACGGCCATGAATACAACTTGGATGCGAGCCCCCAATCCCCCGGGCCCATGTGCACCTGCATGCCCTGCACACCCAGAGGATGAAGTTACTGTGACAGGACTCGAGCGACACACACACACACACACACACACACACACACGCTCACCTGTGGTGTCCGGAGTATCGAGCCCCTTTGATGTGTCCCACTCCTCGACAGCCTGGGGTGGGACAACCGCTCTGCTCACACACCTCCAACATGTCCTGAGAACCTATGAACACACACACACACCGTCACCAAAGTATCTGTGAATATACCTCACGTTTACATGTGTTCAACATCAGATACACACAAACACTTCATGCATGATCTGGACATTCCATATCAAATGATGAACTTCTTGAATGTTGCTGTCCGTTTGTGTAATGACCCACAACATGTGTTTTTAAGCAAAACAAGTTCGAGAAACGTAACACAATTGAGTGAGAAACAAGACCTTTCACAATGCAGAAAGAAAAACAAACGCGTCTTGTTTTACGTCTGTGTAGATGTTGCACACACATGATGTCAACTACACAAACTACACCAGCTGAAATAAAACACACAACACAACACATTGTTTATAACACTTACATTCTATATTTCAGGGGTTACTCACAGTCTAAATATACAGTCATGACATTTTTTAACAAGCCCCTTCGCGCACACACACACACTCTCTGTTCCAACCCGTTTCCAAGGATACCAAGAGGAAGAAGACGATCAGTAAGAGGGAGTGAAGAAAAGCTCATTGTTCAACAGCAGTTTTCCCAGCATGCTCTGGGGTTCACAGACATGAGAGGAACACTCACTTATTTCTCGCTCTGCAATAAAACCTCTCGCACACACAATTTACCACTAAAAGACTGAAGGATAACGGCTGGTACACAGATCACAGCGCCATTATCTCACATCACTGCATCCTTTCCCATAAGCCACCGCTCTGTTGTTTTCATGTGCGCCGTTGCAAAATGTTTGTCTATTACACAAGACTAAACGTGAAATGCTCCCTCATTTCTACGCAGGCCTGACCAAACAGTTTCAAGTAAAACAGACAATGAACTCAAATCTGTTTGTATTGTCTGAATCAGCGCAGTTCCAGCGTAATAGATCCAGGATCTATTTGTTGTGCATGTATTGGAGACCTGTTTATATTTGACTAAACCCTGTTGGTAGAGATGAAGATGCTATGCACAAGTTTTCTATTAAAACAAAAAGGGAAATAAATAAAAAGGACACGGTTCTTTTGATATCTTTGCTATTAGTCAAAACGAGGGCTGTGAAGCGATTCAAATTTCTAATCTAATTAATTACATGATGTGGCGATTAATTAATCGAATTAATTGCAAATGAATGATTTAATAATGATTAATTTGGGGCCAGAATATTATTTAAAGCCATTATAAGATAAAACAGAAAGTAGCTTCAGATGTTCAGAAGCTAAAACGGCCCTCATCTAGTTTTTTTTATAAGCTGAAATAGTATTGTTATAAATAAAATTATTTGTTTATAATTATAGACCAAAATAGTTTGATTACCAACATGAAGAAATATCTTCCTTTTCCCAATAAATGGTCATTCGGTTTAGAACGACACGAGTGTAAGTAAATGTAAATAAACTGAATTTTCTTTTTTGGGCAAACTATCACCAATTTATTAGTGTTGTAATTATTTAACTTTTTTATTGGAATACTGTTCAATTCTTTGAAGAATCAAAAACTGCCAGTAGGTGGCATTAAATGTTATTCATTCATTCGTTGGGAATGCAGTAAATGACTCTTTATGAATGAGCCACTGATTCATTGATTCACTCAAGAAACGTTTTCATTTAGAAACGAAACCACGCGCAACACTTTTCCTGAGGCTTCCTCGTTAAAAATTAACAGAATTTGCTCTGTATATGTGATCTGTATAGAAATTGAATTTTATCAATGAACTTTCTTTAACCAATACAAGTCTCAAAACCAAGATGCATCGTTTATCCTGAATAAAAAACGATTCTTTTTGAGTTTCTTTTAGGCTCATGATGATGATGATGATGATGATGATGATGATGATGATGGTGGTGATGAGGATGATACTCACTGACAGGGGGCTGCAGTGGATGTCCAGTTTTAGCGCACCAGCCAGCAGGATGAATGTCTGGACTGTCTGCGTCCATCCAATAATCATAATCCTCCGTCCAGCCATCAAAATGAATCTGAGGAAGAAAAACAGGTCAGTTCACTCCACCAGAAACATGGAAAACATCGAACTAAGAAAAAGACAATTGCCCAAAATGTATAGGCAATATTACCGCAGATTTGTGTTTGTTATATCTGACGGTGTTTTTATGGTGCAGGTCCACAGTGACGTGTGTGCCAGAGATGCTGCTAAAGATACCAAACGTCCCGAGACGCTTCAGATGAACAGCTTGACTTCACAGTTTCCATTCCCTTGAGAAGTTCAGGATGTGAGAGAGACGCTGGCACGAAGATCGCTGGTGTTTAAGATTTGCACAGCTCAGAAGTGAGAATAAAAGAGCAACAGCGTCTGAACGTGACAGCACATCCGATGGGCCCTATATACAAGCTGATAGACTGACTCCAGACCAGCTGTTAGGATTCACACGGACAGTCTGACATGATGAAATCTTTTGCTCACTGTTCTGACTCTGAATCTCAAATCCCAGTGATTTTCTGCAGAGATCCAGAACACAGGTCATGACTGGCGTGTGCTGTGGATGCTCGTGTCTCTCTTCTTCATATCGTTCTGAATGACCGGCTGAGATTTGCTGATGCATCATAACAACACAGATCACACACACGCATAACTTTCATCACAACAAACACGTGAGTCTCACCCGAAGTCGATGGTCATCTGTGTCCACCACCGTTGCCACTCGGATGAGAACAGGATTCCTCCGGTCGACCGCCTCCAACTTCATATTCAGCTGAAAGGCGTGAGGAGGTCTCTGTGGAGCGAGAGGAACACACGTCACAACAGTCTCGGGCATCACGAGGTACAGTATGACAACACTCACAGATTTAAAGGCTCGAGCAGGAGCCGGTAATGAGCCTGTCTCTGACAAGTATCTCTCCCATGAGAAGTTTTTCACATCAGGGTCTCCTACAGCACACAGAGAGAGAGAGAGAGACGTTATATGAGCTGATGTTGTGTCCAACAAGCTTTCTTCATGTGCCGCTTTAGGGCTGTCACAATCATTCAATAATCGCCCCATCGCAGTTATTTCAGAAACGATAGAAAACAAGGTGATCTGCAGCATTTTACATCCACCGTCCTTGATCTGCCGCTCAAATCACATTTCTCCATCTTTTGAGTTAGATCAGCTTTGTATTTTTTGTGTTGATTTGTTTTGTTACTGTGATTCCAGACTTGCTGCGTCTACACACCAAGAAGACGCCATCCTCATGTTTAGTTTTAGTTTTCTGTTAAGGTCACTCTATAGTCAATATTATTAGTTATTCGCACAAAATCTTCACATTTCTAAAGGATATATTTTCTCCGTTCAATCAATTAATTGTTATTATTTGTTATACCGTCAAAGCCTTAAAATAGAAAATAATCGCCATAACCGCAATTATTTAACAGACAATTAACCATCAGTGAAATGTCATAATCGTGACAGTCCTTGCTTCTTTTCAGATGATGTTCACATTCATTTTGTTCTTCTTATGGATGTTTATGTCTCTTCTTCAGTATAAGAAAGCTGCAGTTCATAACTTTTGCCTCTCTGTCACCATCTCTGTTTAAATTGCAGGTGACTTTACACATACTTATCTTTAAGTCCTGATTCAAATAAAACTGACAACTAAACTTATAAATCCTTACTATAAGCTATGACCATTTCTCTGTCTTTTCCTCGTGTGCGTGTTTGGAGAGGCTGCATGTGTAGAACAGATGCGTATGTTTTTATTGTTTGAAAGAAATCATTCACAGAGCTGATATCGCACGTTTCTATTAACAGCCCAGCTTTAAACCGTCAGATTATTTCTGAGGCGACTGACGGCGTAATAAATCACCTTTAAACTAAAGCTCTGGAGAAGGAAACAGAGGTGGACATGAAATTTCACCTGGAGGAGTCGTGAGGGTCCTGTCGTTCTCCTGACACCATCCGATGGGATGAATATACGGACTGGTGGCATCACACCTGCACAAATCAAGAAACGCACACAATCAATGGCACGTGATTCTTTCACACAGAGCATCCAATCTAATGATCTACAGCAGACAACATTATTCCATCCGAAAATGGATGTAGGAAACATAAATTGATCAAAAAAAGATCAAAGTTTGAGATGTTCAGATGAACGGAGTGTTTGTGTTGTGTACTGTCCTCTGTGAACCCTGTGGCTCGTCATTCATTCATCAGATGATAAAAGCACAGATTATAGGATGAGAACATTCTAGAAACTGGGTCATTCCCAAAAAACATTCTTCATGACTGATTCATTGTGACAAAAATGTGTTAACCAAGTGAACTCACAACGAACATTTTATCTACAGCATTCACATATCAATCCTAGTTAACGTTCATTTGAACATATTTTAATATCACAGGTTGTATTTGTATTAAAATTCATTGTCAGTGCTTTTACTAATGTTAACAAATACATCACTGAAATATCCTTAATATGGAGACATTATTACACAAAGTCACCATCACTTCATCATCACATCATGAGTACTGTATAATATTACTGTGATTTTACCAGTAGTCATAAGTTTCATCCCAGTTGTCCAAGTGCACCAGGAATCTGCTGTCCACCATGTCAGTAACCGTGGCAACACAGATGAATGATGGATTCTTCTTGTCGATGGCCTCCAGCTTCATACCGACTCTAAAGCCAGACGGCGTCACCGTCTGCATAATAACATGAGTGAATATATGATCGTATCCAAAAACCAGTAAGACCTGAGATTCAAATGAAATATTAAAGTCCCAGTGAAACTCATAATGACAATATTCTTATTTTCACGTTTATTGTAAATAGTTTATCAACGTGGGTCGTTCTCTTTGTAAATTCGTGTGCCCTCATAATCTTCAGTTAAAATCTGAAAATGCACTTCCGTCCTGTAGTGACTATCCATCTTAAATGACGTGTGTTAGACGGCTTGGGCGGAGCATCTGTTAACTCCTCCCCTTTTTCAAAATACAATGAATATCTTTATACATACAATCAAATCGCAGAGAAAGACAAAAGCCAGTGTTTTTCTCATTCAAAATTCCATTTCACTCGGAAATGCATCAAAATACAGAAGCAAAAACGATCGCAACTCATGGGGACTTTAATCATCAAGATATATGATTCAATTTCCTCACAAATGACTTCTGATGTTATTCTGTTTGATTCAACAGTGTGCGTGATTCCAGAGAAAAAAGATTTACTACTGAATGTTTTCTGTCAGTGTGTGAGGTCACTGAAGTGAGCGGTGACTCAGTGATGGGCAACAGCTCCACCCGGAGGACACGAGAGGAAACTCACCATATTCTGATTCTGGAAGAGAGCTTTGGGTGCCGTCTGGATTTTATTGACTTTAATGTAAGATGACCAGCTTAACTCCTCCTCCTTCATCCCTACAAACACACACACAGACAAAAGAGACAAATCACATGATTTTCTGACCTACATATAAAGACAGAGAAGTCACCAGAGATGAAGCGTGTCTTTTGTGTGCCAGTCCTTAAAGTTGATGATGATGACAGATCTCCTGGACACTCCATTGGTTGCAGATCTCATCATGTCATTGGTTAAAGTCCAAAGTGTTGATGTGATCGCTAAAACAGATCTATGGAGTTTCACAGCACCACAGAGTAACAGTGCTTCAGCAAAGATTCACTTGAGGTTGACGCTGCATATAAAGCTGACATAACAAAACCTTTTTAGATAATGAAACACTTCACCTTTGAGGTGTTAAATCAACACATGCACTAGTTTAATGATACAAAAAGAATCTGCAAATTTGACACATGTCAACCAGAGAATGAGCACAATGAATGTTGACACTTAAAGGGACAGTTCACCCAAAAATACAAATTCTGTCTTCATTTACTCACCCTTGAGTTGTTCCAATTCCGTGTCAACGACGGATAAGGATTTTTGACAGGCCAATTTGAATATACAAATAAATAATAATATCTAATATTGCAGTTATTCAAGCATTAAGAATGTGGTGTAGACATAAATGCAGATAAAAAATGAAACTAAGTGATTCTAGTGTTTTTCATCTATGCGGTGTGGTGTGACTGATTTATTTCTAATTAATCAATTTCCTTGACATTTCTTTGAGTTTTGGTAAGTAATCGTCTCATATTTTTGTTCTATAATTATGTCTACTTACATTAACAAAATTAACAAACTTATTTCCCCCTGAAAATCGCATACAACTGATATAAATGTTTTAAAAATAGCATTCACTTGAGCATATTGTATCAGAGATTCATATTTCAGCCACAAAAATTTAATGGATTTTAGTTTTAATTTAATACAATTATTGATCTAATTGGTTGCACTACATGATAGGTGGTCGTTATACGTCATTGACCAATAAATGTCTTTGTTCTGTTGCCCACAAAAGAAGATATTTTGAAGAATGTATGACAGAAAGTTCTGGGGCACTTTTGACAACCATTGTCATTGTTCCTACTGTGGTAGTCAATGGGGTCCAAGAACAAAGATATTTAAACATGTTTGAAACAACTAGAGAGTGAGTAATTCATTCAAGAATTTTCATTTTTGGGTGAACTGTTCCTTTAAACACTGAACATCTGGTTAATCAATACTCAGATCATGTATACTCCAATCTATTGTCAAAATATATACTCTCATCTACAATCAGGTGAACTGTTGTAAGATCTACGATCATGATCAAAACTGAGATATAGGTTCAGATATTATCACAGTCAATCCATACTTGGATCCATACTAAGATCTGTAGTCTGAAATAAACACTCGGATCCATACTAAGATCTATAGTCTGAAAAGGTGATCCATACTAAGATCTTTAGTCTGAAAAGGTGATCCATACTAAGATCTATTGTCTGAAAAGGTGATCCATACTAAGATCTATAGTCTAAAAAGGTGATCCATACTAAGATCTATACTCCGAAAAGGTGATCCATACTAAAATGTATAGTCTGAAAAAAACACTTGGATCCATACTAAGATCTATAATCTGAAATAAACACTCGGATCCATACTAAGATCTATAATCTGAAATAAACACTCGGATCCATACTAAAATCTATAGTCTGAAATAAACACTCGGATCCATACTAAGATCTATAGTCTGAAATAAACACTCGGATCCATACTAAGATCTATTGTCTGAAAAGGTGATCCATACTAAGATCTATAGTCTAAAAAGGTGGTCCATACTAAGATCTATACTCTGAAAAGGTGATCCATACTAAAATGTATAGTCAGAAATAAACACTCGGATCCATACTAAGATCTATAATCTGAAATAAACACTCGGATCCATACTAAAATCTATAGTCTGAAAAGGTGATCCATACTAAGATCTATTGTCTGAAAAGGTGATCCATACTAAAATCTATAGTCTGAAAAAGTGATCCATACTAAGATCTGTAGTCAGAAATAAACACTCGGATCCATACTAAGATCTATCTGAAATAAACACTCGGATCCATACTAAAATCTATAGTCTGAAAAGGTGATCCATACTAAGATCTATTGTCTGAAAAGGTGATCCATACTAAAATCTATAGTCTGAAAAAGTGATCCATACTAAGATCTGTAGTCAGAAATAAACACTCGGATCCATACTAAGATCTATAATCTGAAATAAACACTCGGATCCATACTAAAATCTATAGTCTGAAAAGGTGATCCATACTAAGATCTATTGTCTGAAAAGGTGATCCATACTAAAATCTATAGTCTGAAAAAGTGATCCATACTAAGATCTTTAGTCTGAAAAGGTGATCCATACTAAGATCTATTGTCTGAAAAGGTGATCCATACTAAGATCTGTAGTCAGAAATAAACACTCGGATCCATACTAAGATCTATAATCTGAAATAAACACTCGGATCCATACTAAAATCTATAGTCTGAAATAAACACTCGGATCCATACTAAGATCTATAGTCTGAAAAGGTGATCTCTTGTCTGAAAAGGTGATCCATACTAAAATCTATAGTCTGAAAAAGTGATCCATACTAAGATCTGTAGTCAGAAATAAACACTCGGATCCATACTAAGATCTGAAATACTCAGAAGGGTCTCTTGCCTTTAGGTGGATGTAACTTGTGTCCGGTTTTCTCACACCATCCCACTGGGTGAATGTCTGGAGAGTTACAGTTTACCCAGAAGTCATAGCAGTCTGAAAACTTATCAAAGTGCAGTCTGATTCGATGTCCTGACACCTGCAAATAATCACACATCAACTCTTCTGTGTTATTCTAGAACATTCACATACAGGTCACACTTCATTACGATGTCTGTTTATGACCAGTGATATATAACAGCATTTACTGTACTGTAAAATAACACAAATGTGTCAAGCTTACTGATTCTGTTACCCTGCCTGTACTGTGTTATATTCACTGTTCATACTGTGGGCTGCGGCCCCCTGTGGACTGGAGTGGTATTGTACGAGGACTGTCACCTTAAGACTAAATCAAAAACATTTTACATACATGGCTTAACACAACACAAATGTACTGAAAACATTCTTCACTACGTAGCTTTTGGTACATTTTTCTATATTTCAATGATAACAAATAGAACATATGTGGTATCTCACAGGACAATTGCTGTAGCTTAAGTAAACTGCGATATGTTGTATATTATAGTAGTTATATAACTGTAGTAAACGGCTCATGTTTTTGAGGGGTGTTCACCCTGTGAAGTTTGGAAAGCTCTGCTGTAGTATGTGATGCATTCATACAGAAATCAGATGATATATTTATTCAACATTTCATTTTTAGATTATAATTGATTCTGTTTTAATTTGATTGTTTTTATCTCAAGTGTTACATACCTCAGCGACGGAGAGCACGCAGTACATGGACGGATGTTCAGGGTCGATCCCCTCCAACCTCATGCCCACCCTAAAGCCATTCTTACACTGCGGTAAAGCCTGATACTGCACACACACACACACACACACACGGTTCACTCACACAATTCATATCATAATTCTTCTGACTGAGAGTAAAAGAAATGAATCATGTGTGAACGGTGAATATGATGAGGGTGTGCTGAGTGTACTCTGAGAGGTCAAAACATTACATGATTAGATCAACAAAAGTGTGTAGTGTTTTCTGTATGTGTGTGATGTCACCTCTTTGAAGAGTTTGGTGGGGGCCGCGATGGCTCTCTCCTGCTCCAGGTATGAAGCCCAACACCAAACCTTCTTCTTACCTCCGTACGGAACCGCTGCATTATGGGAAACGATGAGAGGTGTCAGAGGTCACGTGACTCTCACCTGCGCACGTGTCTGTGTGTGTGACACTCACTGTATCTGAGCAGAGCTGCGTCTCCTCTGCGTTTCCTGCGACCTCTCGCAGCTCCGCGCGCCGGCCGTCTGCTTTCTTTCTCCTCCTGTGACAAACACAACACCACCAGAGTAAACTCAGACAACCTCGATATTTGTTTGCGTGAAAACATAAGAAGGAAAACGGACGTAGTCTTCATCGTCTTCCTCAGCAGCCTCCACGGAGCTCTCCACATCTTCAGACGCCGCCGGGCGAGGACGCTTTCTTCCAGACATCTCTCCGTTTGTTCCGGATGTTTCTCTCTTCAGCTCTCTGCGACACAACATTTGTGTCAAACTTCTAAAGACGACATGTTGTTACTGAACGGTCTCATAACAGATTCATTTTGTGTCAGACATATACAACCACAAACACGTCACATCTTCTGTTTTAGTTTTCTTATTGAATATATAGTTGTGAGGATATGATATATTATAGAGTTAAAACAATAAGCACGTGGATTAACGCACTTGACAAGAAACGTATGGTTTTTGTTTTTAATTTGTTCTATCTGCTCTGTTTTTGAAATGAGAAAAATGAGTTGAAAAAAAGTATTTTGTTCATTTTAATGTATAAACGTACTACTATATGTGTCTGCTAGGATAGACCTCTCTGGCTCATGATATTCTGGAATCTAGATTCTGGATTATGACTCTTTTAATACCGTCTCATCATGTAAAAACCGATTAGACGTAAACAAGATTCAAGAACTAAAACAGTACAGTACAGAGTGAGCTCAAAGAGCATGAGAGAATGTGTGACGCTGCCCCTCACTGACAGAAGTGTGCAGCATCACACACAATTCTGCAGTACCGTGTTGTGTCATGCAGTTGTGAACAGTGTTGTGCCGTAGCGCCTAGTATTGTCCAGCAATGTACAGCATTATCATACAGTTTCATACAGTATGACACACTATTGTACAGTATTTTGTACATTATGATGCTGTATTGTGCGATATTGTACAGCGCTGTGTACTATTATACAGTAGTGCAGTATTTTGCGGTGTTGTGCAGTATCACATAATGTAATGCACAACATTGTGCAGTAGAGAACAATATTGTGCAGTATGATACAGTGCCGTACAGTATTGGGATGTTTTGCAGTATTGTGTAGCAATGTACGGCATTATAGTACAGCATGAGACAGCATGGTATGGCTATCACGCAGTATTGTGCCATATTGTACAGTACGGTGCAGTGTTGTGCAGTATCACATAATGATGTTGTAGTATCATGTGGTATTGTGGATTATGATTCAGTACCATACAGTATGGCCGAGTATTGTTCAGTACTCACTCCTGCTGAGTTTGCTGCAGACAGCGCTCACTGCAGTGAAGCCGGTCAGACAGGAAGTCCACCACAGAGCCCTTCCTGTTACAGCGGACACACACCAGGCCTCTCTGGGCCCAGGTCGACTCGTCCTTTGAGACGGACCCCTCAGGAAGAGCTGCGAATCAGAAGAGACTTATGTTACACCATATACAAACATAGCACATGACAACGTCATTTCACTATAAACCGCTTCCTGACGGATCCTGATTTCTTCACTTCTAATGTAAATCTTTACACCCAATGCAAGTGTCATTCAGTTTCTACGGTGAAGTGTCAGTTCATGAATGTAAAGGAGATTCTCCGGATGCGTTTCACCTTCTTGTGCAGTGGGAACGGTCCATGTGGTGGTGGCGTGAGCTCTTCTGCCATCCATCTCATCTGTTATGACCTCCAGAACCCCAAACTCATTCACCCGGAACTGACCAACACAAAAAACACACACACATGATCTGCACTGCTACACAACCGACGTTCACACACACACACCACAGACTTTAAACATTGTAAATATTTCCTTTAGACTGAATCACAGTTTTGTGTTTATATGCTAAAAGGCGGGACTTATTTCCCAACCTTGAGTTCGCTACCAGGCAGTGTTCCCACCCCGTCCGTCCATTCCATCGCCCCGCACACGTCAAACTCTGGAGCGGCCGCACTTGGGCCCGATGCCTCCATCGCACCCGCGCACAACTAATCTGAAACACCATATTAAACCCCACACATTTACATCTGTCAACAGCTCTGGGTGTGTGTGTGTGTGTGCTTTCGTGTGTGTGTGTTCCTCTGCATCAGTGTTTCCAAAAAAACTCCTCTGACCCTTCATCAACACCAAACCCCTATCTATATCATTAAAGATCAATTAGCAAATATATTCTGCTAAAAATCTCCTCCACAGAAATGTACAAACTTTGTTTTTGTTCTGTAGTTTGTTTTTCTGTTTAATGAAACAAATCTATACGACATTACTGAACAATTATTTAAAACAACATCCAAAAACTTCTAAATAAATCCTAGTCATCTCTGTTTTTGTATGTCTACTTGGTACAAAACCTAATATCTATAATATGTAATCAACCCAAAATCAAAAGAAACCTCATTATCTGACATGACGTAATATATGAATGTGCCAAAACGCTATTGCCCTTAAATCACTTTATACTTAATGTAATTTAGTTTAGTTTAGTAGCGATTGATGAAAATGTATATAACATTAGACATCAACCCGACCTGTTGTTGGTTTAGCCTGATACTCTTATTTGTTGTTTTACTAATCCGACACCTCGATGTCTATAACACCAAATTAAACGCATAAACTGTGACGTGCACGAGGTCTGCAGGCTGTGTGTCATTCACGAGTGCTGTCAGCAGAGGGCGCTGACGTCACTCAATCTCGTTCACTGCGCTGCAAACTTTCAGCTTCTATTCAACAATGAAATCATCACGATATTGTCATTTATTATGCCATTTAATAACGGATCGCACGTTGGCTTTCATGTTAACATAATCCTGCATTTAATACCGAATTCAGAGTTTATATTAGTCTTGCGCCTCCCTCCGTGTTGATTTTAGCCGCTGTTGCTATTTGTGTTTATCCTATATTATTTTCTAGTTCATTTGCTCAACGATGACCTAGAATTACGTCGCAAGTGAGGATTACTTTAGTATTTGCACTGTTACACGTCAACGCGTATTTGATGGTTTTAAACATCAGTTTTACTTCACCGATTTATATTTATAGGCGACGATGATGATCAAATAAACAACCTTGAATTCCCACCATGTACAACACACGCATCGGGTTTGATATCAAAACCAAATGTTCGCCTCTTACTTCATGTTTGCGATGAATTTCTGCTGATGAATGAAATCTAAAAGAGTTTCTAATGAATGAGGTGAAATGAATCCGGTCGACATTACCGCGCTGCTTTTGTTCCTGAAATATCTGCGACGCTGAAATGTGGTCACAGATGTCAGAGAACGCCGCGTGAAGCATTAAAGTCTGATCTAATATCAGACATCAGACTTTTCTTTAATGTGTTTTAAAGGCAGTTTCTCAAGATGGCGGAGCAGGAATAATATTCTCTATATAATTCAGACACAGGCCTGATAAAGCTCGTCATAATAAGTGATAAATCAGACTGAGTAAAGTGAATGATGGATCAGATCGCAGGACTGAGATCAGATCGAGAGATGTTTTGTTTCGCACGGCCAGTTCCTGTCGTTTCCTACATGCAGAAGCGAATGCACTAAAGCTTCTGCATTATTATACAAACGCTCGTGGAGATATAAACGTGCTTTATTGCTGCCGTCAGACGCACGCGTGCACTTTCAGCCGTTTTATCGCTCGCGTGTATTTGCCGTGTCATTAATGCGCGTTATTCTTTATTTTCATATACTCTCTTTGCCCCTCTCTCTCTCTTCCTGCTGTTATTGATGACACGTCCAGGCGTTTTCTACTTTATATCTAACTTTCGTTATTATTAAACCCCTCGCGAAAGTCTAACGCGTCGCGTAGCGGCGTATTATCAAGCGTAAAACGCGACACGAACAGTTTATTCTGCGCTGCGATTGTTTTAAATTGTCAGTTTCTTACCCAAATTCTCCCACGAGTACTGAGAAATTGGCCAGGCGGACTGCAGTGCGCATGCGCGGAGCCGTCGCGCTTCATCATGACAATAACGAAAGTTTTGCGCTGAAACACTCGCACGAACGCTCACGACAGCGCGCGTTTGTCTCGTGCACGCGTCCACTGACCCGTCAGGCTCCTGTCGAACCCGTGACCGAAGAGAGACCACACGGCCCTGCTACTAAAAATACGAGTCTCGAGAATTGTGAAGAAGCTGCTGGATCAATCTGAGTTTTGGGTGCTGTTATAATGCGCTTCGTTCATGACTGGAGTCGATCAACGACCTTTACTGGACGAGGACGTTTAACTCGACTATAAACACTTCATGTATTTTCTATATCTTGTTTGAATGCTTTGGTTTTACATGGATGTGTATCTTTGTGTGAAACCTTTGATATGTGTCGTCATTCTGCAGATCTTTTTTACACGGTGATCATTATAAATGATTTATCCGTGCACACCATCATTTGAAAACGTTATGCTCCTCTCCCCCGTTCAACAACAACTCTTCACCACATGACGTCAGCAACAAAAAAGAGGTGGGACTATACTGACTGTCCAATGGCCAGGCATTTTCAGACCTCCCCTCCAGGCCCAATTTACAACAAACCAATCAAGAAGGGAAGGGAAGGGCAAAATAAAGCCCCGCCCTACGTTTTATTCTACGCTTCACTAAGGTCACAATGGAAAACAAGTCAATCGCAACGTTCCATGTGACTTTAAACCTTACACTCTTATAAATAAAGCTGCTCAGAAGCTTGTTCACAGCGATGCCATACAAGAACCATGTTTGGTTCCACAAAGAAGCATTCAGTCAAAGGTTCTTTAAAGATCCACCTCTAGCTTAACTTTGTATAATCTTACAAGGTTCTCCGGGTGTTTAGCTAGCACATGTACGTCTGTAGGACGTCTGCTAAAGATCTGAGGAAGAGCAGTTTTACATCCGTTCTAAATCATAAACATCTGACAGACATCTGACAGCAGACGTCTCCGAGACGTATTGCAGATGTAAATGCCAGGGTAAGGGTCTTTATGGAACCATTAAGACAAAAAATGCCATTGTGAAGCACCTTTATTTTTCAAATCCAGTTGAAAGAGACAGAATATATCTTTACATCTATCTATATATGCACTATAGATCCATATGTGTGTAAATGCAGTTGAGTGGATTAGGTGTTAGGGGTGAACCCTCATCTTCTGTAAGCTCAGCTTTAGTTCCTCTCGAGGTGAATGACAGCAGGCCGTGATGTCACACAGTTTACTTCTTCTCAGGGTAAGTTTATTCCGACAGGTATAGGCACAAACCATAACATCTTCCTCTACTTTACTGCAAAGAAACTCTTGTCTGGACTCTTCAAAGCTTGTGAAGTTCGTGGCAATCTGTACTTGTTTCTTTGATCGAGGAGTCTGTAGACATTTCATATTAACCTCCAGAAATGACTGAACGATGTTTTGCTGATGTGAAATGAATCGTTGCTTTATAGGGATATTGACTGAACAGTCATCTCTAACCATTGAACAAAACAAACTGTGATTGGTCAGTTTACATGCCAGTCAAATGACCTCATGAAAATAAGCAGTTAATCCTGCGGGCTGTGGAAAGCAGCAGATGTCAATCAAACACCCTCTCGTGTAAATCACACCAGTAGGCCTATTTCATCGCATGATAGGACGCGTTTTTATGCAGACATGCTGAAAGAGAAACAATGTTCTCAGAGACACGGTTGAGAATCTAAATGCAGCTTTATTTCCGACGATAGCGGAACAAGCAGGAGGGGATGGGAGACAAAAACAGTCCAAGGTCAAATCCCACAGAACAGCAGAGTAGCGCAGAGCCAGAGCACAACAAGAGTCCTCAGCGCATGGACTGAGGTGTAGTCCTTAAATAATGACTACAACAGGCATGAATCCCTTGATGCAAAGACTTATGGGTAATGAAGTTCTGCACAGGAGATAAGAGGAAATAAGAGGATTACATTTTGTTTCGTTGATAATAACGGTAATCGTTTTAAAGTGCTTTTGAGGAATCTTTCCATCATGTACTACAGGAAGTGACATCGTTTTGGTGGGAAAACAAAAGCGCTGACAAATGGCTTGTAAATGACTGTAACAGGGTTGAAAGGACTCAGTTTGGTGTCGTGAAGCAGATAGGTGTGTTCAGATGAAGGAGGATGTGTTGTGTCGTCTGTGTGAGCAGGTGGATTGGATCTTGAGCAGACTGACAGTGTGTTAATCTCATTACGAGCGGCCGTCACGTGTGCACAGATTGAGTGTGTTGTCTGTGAGTATATCTCGTGTGTCGATCATCGACGCGTCGGCCGTTCATGTTGTTGGACTACTGCTGTCGGTGTTGTGGGTTCTCTCTGATCAAACGTCATGGCCATCTGCCGGGCAACACCCCACTCCATGACACCTGGGTAAACACCTGTAGCGCACTTCACATGTGTGTTATGTGTATGATAGGCCGTGTTTCTGTGAGGAGAGTTATTGAGCTGAATGGTGTTGTGTGGTTTTGATTTCAGGCTGTTCTGCAGAATCTCTTCATGTGTATGTTGTGCTTCTACTCTTTATATTATATTGTGGTCAGTCTGTGCATCGGCATTCTCAGGTGAGACACAGCTTCTGCTCTCTCTCTCTCTCTCTCTCTCTCTCTCTCTATCTGAGATTCGTCTCTATATAGCTTATAGGTCTATATCTCTCTATTCTCTCTTGTCTGTATATCTGTCTAGGAAGAGCTATACTCTCTCTCTCTCTCTCTCTCTCTCTCTCTCTTATCTCTCTCTTTGATTCCTCTCCTCTCTCTCTATCTCTGTCTCAATTCCTCAGTCGTCTCTCTATCTCTATGTCTATGTGGTGTGGAAGTGACTTCCTGTAGAGCACAAATCAAGAATCAGAGATTCTCACGCATGTGTCTTTGTGTCAACACATCTAACTCTACATTGTAAACATGTACACGTAAACACTCTTTACATTTTTAAGTTTTTTAAAATATGGTCAAAACTGTAAAATCACAGAAAAAAATGGGGTGGAAACAGTCAAAACAGTTATTTTAAAGTTTATTTCTGGTGCCCCAACTGGCAAAACAATCCGTTTTTTACAGGTTTTTTTTATAGCGTAGAGTTAAAGGGATACTTCACCCAAAAATGAAAATTCTGTCATCATTTACTCACCTTCGAGTTGTTGTGTATAAATGTCTTTGTTCTGTTGAACACCAAGAGAGGTATTTGTAAAAATGTTATCAGCGGATATTTCTGGGACATCATTGACTCCCATAGTAGGAAAATGATTTTATCTTTTTCTTGTTGTTCTGCTGAACACAAAATGCGATATTTTGAAGAATTTAGGAAAAATTGCTAAATATCTTTCTCTGTGTTCAGCAGAACACAAATAATTTATACAGGTTTGCAACAACTTGGGGTGAGTAATTCATGACAGCTTTTTCATTTTTGGGAACTATACCTTTAAAATGGAAAGTGTAAGAGGAGAAAACACATTTTTGGACAGGAGAGTCCAAAATCTCCCCTGTCGGGAGATTTTGTGTTTTTGTGCTGTGTTGAGCGATGGACGAGATGTAAACTGTGAATCAGAACCAGTTGAGAAATAGAAACCGATGTTCAATGACAGTCACTAGTACTGTTCTCCAGAAATCTAAACGTTTGATCAGCAGGATCACAGTGTTGATTTGTTAAGTGTTACATCTCAGCTGCTTTGAACAGATCTGACCATTTGTCTATTTATATGTTTGTATTATTTTAATTATTTTCACCTGTAGGGACAATCAAATTCACTGTACCCCCGTGCAATGATAATAATCGTACATCTCCGGTGTTTAAAGATGATTGTTTGTTTTCAGGGTGGACGAGGTTGACAGTTTGTTAGCACCATTTGACTACACAACTCAACCATCATGGCAAAGCCCCAAATATTTAGGTAAACTCAATGTATATATTAAAGTTACACTATATGCTTAATGGATTGTGACCTAATGTTGCATTATACAAATAACATTTTTGTTGAGGTTTGCAGGTCATACACATAATGAACAACTGATTAAACTAACACCTGTTTTGTACAATACAAACTGTGTGTTATTAAAGGGAGGGTATTACTGTTGTGTGGGCATGATGTGACTGGGTGTCAATAGTTTACGGTTGCACATGCTGTAGTGATGTTGGACAGTCAACTGCTTTGGTTTTGTGTGTGTGTTTGTGGTTGTTAGTCAGTGTGATCTCGACAGAAGTGACATACACTGTTGGCGGTCTGATATTTGCCTGGATTGTGGAGGATTGGGTGTGGGATTACGCCATCACCGTCACTCTTCTACACATCGGACTGACGGTAGCCGGTGAGATCGCATTTAACATGTCAAACACAGCTGCCGTACACAGATCATTCAGAATAAATAACATTAACCTGAAGCCCTTGTGTTTGATGAGTTATAACATGTGCACATACACACATCACCCCCTCAAATCAGTCGATTGTAATGATCAATTTGATTGACTTTATCTAAAGGAATCAATAATGTTGACACTCAATACTTTATTTAAACAGCGCTTTTTGCAATTTTCATTGTTACAAAGCAGCTTTGTATGAAACATATTGACTATAAGCAAAACACTTAAGTTATACAAGCAAGAACAAAAAAGTGAACATAACTCCACACGCACAAAACGCACGCACACACACACACACACATTGAAGATAAAGGAGAGAGAAACACCGGTCAAATACTGTACGGACTATAGATTCCTATATGTAATAATAAATAAATGAAGCAGAATGTTACACTTTAAAATAATATTAATAAAAAACGTTCAGTTCTAAAGCTGAACCCCCGGTCAGGCAAACAATGCAAAACAATATACAAACGTGTACACAAGAACATCTCTCACTGCACAGAATCAGGAGGACCGACAGAGAATTCCTGCAGTTCTGAGGGTGAAATAAAGTGTACCTAATAAAGTGGCCGTGACGCATTATATGTGATTCTAACTCTGTGCTACAGTTGTCATGAAATTCTCTCTCCTCGTATGTGCTCCTGCAGTCAAGATATTTCTGATTCAGAGACTCCACAAGTGTAAAATCATTTTCCCTCGCACACAACACTGATGTCTACACGGCATTAATAAACGGACAGTATAATGTCAGCTGCTTCCTTCATGCTGTCCTGTCGGTTCACTGTTGCTGTGAGGTTAGAATGAATGAGGCCAAAGAAACTGTGACAGTAAACATGTTTATGCACTTAAACAAGTGGGTGTAGAAGAAAACCATCCTCTTCATCATTTGTTGGATGTTGTTACTTTTATTCTATTTTCTCTTTGTGTGTGTCATCATGTGTGTAATCCATGTCTGCTGAAGTACAGTACGCTGTATTTTGAAAGTTTATGTTTATCTTCTGATTTCAGTTATGGCTGACTTTCCATCAGCTGAACATTGGTGGATTGCTCTTGGTAAGATCTTTTCGCTCATAATTACTTTAGTGTAACGTTTTAACCAAAAATAAGATTTTTATTTATTTTAAAATCTATGTTTGCATAATGTCATTTTTAAAACTGTGATTTTCAGTCCTCGATTCTGATTGTTCCACAGCTATGACCACTTCACCTATCAACTCACCTAAAAAACCACTATGATATACATGAATATATGAACTGTCCCTTTAATAGTTTTAACCTACACATTCATATGTTAACAATGCCATAAAAGAACATTTTTGGCTGAATGGTTCCATAAAGAACCTTTAAAGAAATATTTCACCCCAAAATGAAGATTTTCTCATTGAATTGCCCTGTTGTGAGTAAGAGTGAGTACATATTAAACCTGTTTGATTTTCTTTCTTCTGCAAAGATATTTGGAGAAATGTTGGTAACCAAAAACCATTGATCTCCATTGACTTCTAATGTATGAAACCACAAATCCAATGCAAGTCAATGGAGACCAACACTTCTCTGTTACTAATGTTCTTCAAAATATCTTCTTTTGTGTTCTGCAGAAGAAAGAAACGCATACAGGTTTAACATCACAAGTGGACAGAATGTTCATTTTAAAGGTGAATTACATCCGAAGACTTCACAAAATGTTCTCTGAAAGGGGTTCTTTAAACCATGTAAAAAGAAATGGTTCTTGTTTGGCCGCACTGTGAAAAACATTTAGTAGCACCTATTTTAGGAGTGTTTTATGTTTATGTAAAGTCATAGTTTAATGTAAATGACACATACTTTGAAATTTCATTAGGATGCAGCGATGCCTTAGAAGCAACTTTAATAATCTGAAGAACATTTTTCGCCACAAATAACCTCTTGTGCAACAGAAAAGTTCTTCAGATGTTGAAGGTACTTATGGAACCATTTAGACATTAGGCTCTTTCTGACCGGATAGATTCAGGAACAAAGTCACAGAACGAGTAAAGAGGGCTGTGGTGTGTGAACTACTTTTCACTCAGGGGTTTCCCCGATTGCATTTCCACCGGCAAGAGGAACTATTTTGTGACGTTAGCCGGTCGACGACAACATCATTTAAGTGCGTCCGTCGAACAACAACCGACAACCAAACAACAGAAGTTCAGCCAATGAGCAAAGATTGTGTTGTAAAGACTTTAATTCCTGATGTCTGTGTCTCATTACTGTTTACTGATGTGTGTACAGTGTGTTTACATGATGATGAATGAATGAATGAATGAATGAATGAGTGCCTCTACTGATCACTGATCAGTCTATTCCTGCACACAATACAGCATGACGGCGCACACACACACACACACACAAACAGAGACACACACACACACAGACAAAACTAGATTTTCCAAAAATGTTGTTGTGTATTTATAAGCTTGTTTCGACGTAGAAAGCTGGATGTGGGTTGAAGTGTTTCCGGCGCTGATGTTGTTCATCTCTCTCACAGGCTCTGGTTTACTCATGATGATTTTTGGAGGACAGCTCTTGGCGTACAGACTCTTCAGAAATCATTTTGTTCATCCTGCAGATCTTCAGGATTTCTGAGTAGCTCCTCACTGCAGAACGCAACATCCAGGGGGAAAGGTTGGATCCAGATCCAGTCTCCTCCCATTGCATTGTGATTGGTCGAGACTGGATGCAGTCTCTTTCCACTGCGTTTTGATTGGTCGACAGATTTCTGCAGCAGTTTTGCCACATCACGTCATGCTCGTGTTGTTGCTCTACCATTTCCACATTTAATAACGCATTTGATATTATTGTAAGGGTTTGGGTTTCAAATATTTAAGTGTGATCATTACTTGCAGGCAGTGTTGTGTAGTAAGTAATGAGTTACTGTAATTTAATTACTTTTCCCTTGAAAAAGTAAAGTAAGGGATTACTCTTGTTTTTTGTGTAATTTAGTGACATTTACTTCTGATGTCATTGAACTAAATACTGTGTTATATATTTGATCATGATAAAGTCTAACTTTAAATGTATGCTTTAATGTGTCCTCACATTTGTTTACTTTGGTCAGTTAATAAGAATAATTGATGTAGTTATTTATTATTTATTTTAATGACTTACAATTTTTCTCGATTGCTTAAACACATCTCTTGAAATGATGCCTTGTATTCTCAAAACAGTAAACACAGATCCATAACATCTCACCCAATTCCCCAAACATCCCATTTCAGGTCAAAATGAAGCTCTCTTCTTAAAACCATTTAAACATGCTACAAAACAAAACTTTCCCCCACATATGACACACAAGCCCTCAAAATCACTCACACTACACACAGTCTTAGACACTGCTCAGATCAATTCAAAACACTCTTACTAAAACCTCTTACTGGGATTCAAGAATCATTTGACAGCTTAGTGTTTATTACAATATACAACATAAAAGAGTGCAGATAGAGCACAGTGCAAGGATGAGCTTTAGGAAAATATCAAATAAAACATGACACTGTGGTAAAGTAGATGAAGATGATCTTACAAGACAAGAACAGTTCAGAAAGCAAAGAACAATATGAACTGGTCATGCAACACGATTCAGTACACAACTGCACAAATCACATTTACATTCAGGCACATGGTAGATGCTTTTATCCAGAGACTTACAGAGAAGATAAAGGAAACAATACAGTGAAGACATTTGTCAATAGGAGGCGATGTTAAAAAACATGGCATCCTCTGCACCTTTGGCCCAATTTCTTACAAGTCAACTATTTTCTGCAAAAATACAGAACAGGTAAAAAAAGGCTACAAATACACATTTATAAACTTGACAATCACAGATTTGAGGGTGTACACGTGCTACAGTTTATAGAGAAATGTCTGTGATATAAAGTGTGTACTGTGATTATACTGTGTGTTTACAGTAAGTAGTGTAAAGCCCAGTAGAGGATTCTAGGATGAGCTCCTGCTGATATGATCCTGAGATTCTGATGTGTGTCGTCAGTTGTGATACTGAATGTTTACTGATGGATCAATGTGTGATATTTGAGTTACATCTTGACACTTCACTTCATGATATTGTGTGTTTGTAATTTCTGAATGAGAACATGGTCAAACCTTTGCCAAATGAGGCTGTTTGTGTGTGGGGTTTGTACAAGTTGGTGTGTTGTTCTGAGAATGTGTTTATAGTTGTCAGAAAATGGTGAATTTTTTCATGAATTGTGTGTTAGCATCGAGAAAAACTGTAAATGATAAGCAGTGTCATGTCTATCCTTGATTCAATTCTAATCAAAGTTGATGTAGGATATAGAAAGTAATTAGTAATAAGTAATTTTACAGTAATCTAAATACACTATTGGTTATGTAATCAGTAACTAGTAATGAATTACTTTTTCAGAGTAACTTACCCAACACTGCTTGCAGGCAACACTAAATGATGACATTGATAAGAGCAAACGTTGGCGACCACGAGTTCCAACTTACTCTACAAATTGCAGCCAAGAATATAAGGTGGGAGGAGTTGGATCTGGATCTAACCTCGCCCCCTGGAACTCTCTCTCTCTCTCCCTCTCTCTCTTGTTTACAAGGTTACGTGTTACTAGTTTTGTTTTTCCAACCGAATATTTTGCATTATGAATATGTTTGATTACAGACTCTCTATGCTAATAAAACACATCCAGCAAACCAAATGTTGACATTGGTTTAATCACGATCAAACTGTCCCTGCATACAGTACAATCACACAATGGCCATCACACAATTGTTTTGGACTTCTATCTCATGTAAACATCAACTTCACATCACCCTGTTCAAATACTGCCACGTGGGAGTTGTTTCGTACTCCACATGAGGATCCCATGCAAAAAATTCACATTTACATCAAGTGCGTGTTTAAAAAATATTATTGCACATGAAACAAGTTGTATACTTTCATCTGCTTGTCCTGACACAGTATTATTCCAGTTTCATAAATATAATTCCAGCCGACAGCACTTACAGTTGATGTTACTGATCTTGGACAGTTGTCGTTGTGACATCCGTTTGAATTAGATGTCTGTAGTATTACAGTCATCTTTACGGCACATCACTGAAAGTGCTCTTTCACATGCAGAGATGCTCATTTATCTGTATTTCAGGAGTTGTCGAAATGACATCCGGTGGATGAGACGTCTGCAGAGTTTTTGTCCGCGTGTGTCTGAGGGTTCTATCGTGGTGTCAAAAGTTCATGAATCATTTAATGCGATGATGTATAAGAGCAGAGAGAAGAAGCAGGTCAGAGTGTTGAAGGCAAGCTTTACGGCAGGAGCGTCTGGAGTGAACTCTGACGGGGGCCCGGGACCCCCTGACGTCATGGTCACCAAACTGGCGTGTTACCTGCAGCTCTGGTAAGTGAGCGGGACTTTACTCTTCTGCATGAAGCTACTGAAACGATCCAGAAGATTCCCTTTCTCAACTCATTCTGCATCTGGTGTCCTGATGATTTCTAGTTCACACAGGTGTCTATCAGAGGGACCCGTGCAGGTGCAATTCAACACTGACATGCTGTTTGTATTCATTTACACTATACATCTGTTGTCTTGTTTTTATTTTAGATTTTTTTTTAATTACTGTTTTGTCTGAATAGTGTTGTGGGTGAGGCTGGGTCATGCTGTGAAGCATCATGCTACACACAGTGTTGGATAAGAAAAGTTAATAAATTATTTAAATTAAGTTTTTATGGCTGTGGCCTTTAGCACTTTATTGTGTGTGTGTGTGTGTGTGTGTGTGTGCGTGCGGACGTCCCTGTGTATGTGTGTGTGCGCGTGTGTACCTGGTAAACCCTACGGTGTGTAAAGATGGCAATATCCAAAATCCTTGTCCTTGTGGGGACATTTTTTGGTCCCCATAAGGAAACAAGCTTATAAATCATACAGAATTTACTTTTTTGAAAATCTAAAAGACAGTTTTGTGTGATTGTTAGGTTTAGGGAATATGATATACAGTAAAAACCATTGCGTCTATGCAATGTCCCTATAAAACATGGAAACATGTGTGTGTGTGTGCGTTCTGACAGAAGTCAGACCGTGACATCTCTGTCACATAAACAGATAACATTTCACTCTATTCTTCACATGCCCTGTATCCATTTCACCATTTCACTCAGTGAATGAACATGAGAGAAGGACATTGTTATAGTTTGAACGTCTGAACAGTATGTTATGTCATTTTCTCTTACGGTTATATATATATATACTGTATATATATATATTTTTTGTTGTTAAACTGGAATAACTTGTTTAAAGCTTGTGTTCATCTGCTAGGCTATATGTCAGTATTTTTGTTGTTCGTGTGGAGCTTCTGTTGATCTGTATTTAAACAGAACATCTCGACATATTTTGAACTGATAGAAACTTTACTGTAGAAACAATATTTGTAATCATAAACGTATTATGACAAAAGAAGTTGAGCTGTCCTGCAGTGTTAAACTGTGACAGCCCATCTGCCCTGTTACCAAAGTGATTGTAAGAACACTCAAAAACAATGTGTTGTCCTCATTTTGCTTTACTTTTAACACAGAATATCTTGTTCTTTTACATTTATACATAAAATCAACACATCATTTGTTTAATAGCACAACACAAACATTGTGAGTGTTAATATTGAGTGAGAGTGAACAAATGATCACATAAATATGTTTTCCTCAACATCCTAATATGTTTACCGTTCAAAGAGCGACTTGCTCATTTCTTCAATGATGTTTTTCCACATTTGAGAATACTTGCATTTAAAACTATAGAATAACACTTATGTAACTTTCGGAATTATGTTGTGAAAGAGAAAATAATGAAAACCGTGTTTGCATGTGATCGTCTCTGCACTCTTTGTGTAGAATGAAGGAAACTAATGTTTGCATAATTTTTCTCCACATGCTATTCAGACACGTGTTCAGATCAAAAGTTTTTTTTAAATCATGAAAAACAATAATAAAGTTTAAAGAAATAAAAAAGAACCATAAGAACACAAAGATCTCATGGTATGTAGTCAGCTGCAGGTGCACTGCACGCGCACAGAGTGAATAGTAGCGCCCCCTCTCCGGTCAGGAGTGACACAACACCCCTGTTTCCCATCACGCCTACAGAGGGCACAAGCTCACAGAAATGGGATTAGGCATTTAAAAAAATGAATGAATGAATTTACATAAATAAACACATTGATTATAATGAAATAAAAGCTGATGTATGGCTCCTACACTGTACATCACTTGACTCTTTCATTTATGCATATGGAGATTGTAGTTGTTTTGAGAAGTAAACTAAAATGTTTAAGCTCATCACAGCTCTCAGAATGATAAAAGAAAGAGGTTTAATAAAAC
This sequence comes from Triplophysa siluroides, assembly GCA_006030095.1. Taxonomy (NCBI): domain Eukaryota; kingdom Metazoa; phylum Chordata; class Actinopteri; order Cypriniformes; family Nemacheilidae; genus Triplophysa; species Triplophysa siluroides. The sequence goes on from VCII01000166.1 coordinate 641,808, forward strand.
GCTGAAGATGGCCATGTCAGAATCAGAGTGCCCTAATATGATAAAACAACCAATTACAAAAACTATCCATGATTTTACAAATTGTAATCAATATGGCAAACAAAAGAACTATAATTACTATAATAAAATCATAGTTAATTTTCGTCATCTTGTTACTATCTAAAACTTTAAATGTAGCAATGAAAAACAACAGATTACAACAAGATAATATAAATAAAATATAAATAAACCTCTTGGGGTTGTGGAGACTGCTATTGAATAATAATGTGCTTATGAGAGAGAGAGAGAACACTACTGGACATTGAGGAATGACTTTATTCTTTGTTAAGTTAAATGTGTTTGTATAAGATATACTTTCTCATATCTCTGTTAATGTGTTGATGATATATGGTAAAGTATGTAGGATTTCAACTAGTATTTTCTACTCTTTGATTTAGATTTTAATATGTGCATGTCATAAGCTCAAGCTGGAGTTTATTCTCTCTGAACCTCTGCTGTCAGACACGTGATGTATTATGTGCTGAAATAGTTTATAACACACTGTTGCTTGTTTCTAAAGTAACTTATGTTGTTCACCTCGGCCTAATGAATCAGATATGAAGCAGTGAGACAAACATCATTAAATGAGCACACATCAGTAAGCAGCTGTGACACTGTACACACATTCAGTCTGATGATCTCTGTGGGTTTCACTCAAGTCTGGTTTTCAGTTGAACAGCCTGAAGCTTCTGATAAAGTCACTTCACAAAACTGAAAAAACAACAACAACGTTCAACCAAACGAGAGGCTCGCCTAGTGACAGACAAAGAAGCATAAATATAAATAATGTTTCCGTAGTTTACGTAAATATGACAATTCTCTTCTCCTTTTCACACTGTTGAGCTTTTCACTACCATAAGAAAATAAATAACATGACGCTGTTTTAAAAAATGTACGCTAGTTTCAGCTGAATAAAGCTTAAATCTGAGATGACATGAGAGCGAGTGAAGAATTTTCATTTTGGAGTGAAACTATTTCTTTAATAAAACGTCTGCCTCTAGGCAATCAGCGTGGCTCAGCGAGCGAACGTGACGTGACGTCACCTCTTGGATATTCACGAGCCGACCCTTCCTCGCAGTATGATTGGTAGCGTGGCCGCCAGTGGGCGTGTCTTGAGCTGTGTCGCTGAGGGAGAGTCACGCTGAAGTTCTGTGTCATAATAATGCGGTGATGATGATGAGTCGACAGCAGAGCGACCAGGGCGTCGTGTTAACCGCCTTCATCAGTAACCATGAAGAGTTACCGGCCGTCATCTGCAGCAGAGATCACACCGAGAGGTGAGTGAGGGAGTGAGGGAGGGAGACGCTGTGTTTGTGCAGTATTTATGGTCACTGTATCCCCGCAGGGCTCGGGCTCGGGCTCGGGGCTCGGGCTCAACTCCTCGCGCGCTCACGACATGTTGACGCGTTTATGGTCGCCGCACTTATAGTCTGCTGTGGGGCACAGAAATGCCGCCTGTGTAGACAACTCGTTGGGTTTAAGACACAGCCCAGGACAAAGGTCTATGCTTTTATTACAGTATCCATAGGTTAACCATGATATTTGTACGGAAAGTTTGCTAATACAAATGGTAGTCAATCTTACAAAGATCATGATTATCACACTTTTACGAGAATTAAACTAGAGTTCATTTTCAAAATACGGTTGTATACTTTAGTAGTTACTTCAGTATTTTATTATGCTAGAATGCTACAGTATTCTGTAGTATGAACTAAAAGTGGATTGATGTCAATACTATAGTACACTTACTACAGTAGGTTTAAAGGGGTCATATGGGGCGAACACGTGTTTTCTGTGTCTTTGGCGTGTTATAAGTTGCACATGCATGTATTAGACACGTAAAATTGTAGAAATGAAAGTGTCGGATCAACAGAGTCATTCTATCTGAAAGCGAATGCTCACCCAGACCTGCCTGAGACGCCTCGTGTAGCCACACCCCCACAAATCTACGTCAGTCGGTGGTCTGATTTGACTAAGACCGCCCAATGTAAACGCAAGTAAGGTGGTGTACCTGTCAGTACAATTGAAGAGGAACCTGATGTTCCAAATATGGTCAGAGGCGTTACATTTCCCCCACAAGCTTGCCGTTTTCCACCAATCACATGAACTGGCCAATCAGAGCACAGCTCGCATCTCAGAGCAATGAGCTTTGTTTCAGAGAGGCGGGGCAAAGAGGAGATACAAACATGCACTTGTGTGGAAAATACAGCGTTTTTGAACCTTAAATCGTGTTTACACATTACATTACATCTAAAACAAACCATAATATTCCTTTAGCCGTGTCACGTGACCCCTTTAAAAACATTATATACTAAAGTGTACAACAGTATATTTCATGTAGGTGGAGATTTTCATTGCTAACACATGGATATAGTTTTAATATGTGTATTGAGAGCAGTATACTGTACTTCTCTTAATGGATCATGTAGAAAAGAGACCAAAAGTTCAAGCACTGCTGTGAGTCAGTTTTATATTCATGTGACTGATATTATGTGTGTTATATTTGTCTGTTGGCATCAGTTGGAAGTATACACAGATTCTTGTGCCACTTGAAACCACAGTCCAGAATACTTAACTACGTCATTCTCACAAAACCACTGAAACATCATGGCAGAAAATATTTTGATCGTAAAATATATAATTCAGAATGACAAAAACAATTATCATAATGATATTATTAATTTTTTTCTCTACCTTGCATAAAGCATTATTTTAACATGGGAATAATTATTTATGTATTTTATTGCTTTTAAATGCTGAAATTGTCATAACCGTAGCTCGTGTGCGTGTAGTAATTTGAACATATCAGTAAAATTGAAACTACTAGATGATCGCAAATGACAACAAAATATAATAAAAACACAAGAAGTCGTGGAAAAAAGAAGTGTCCATGACTGACATACACATTTTTAAAAGACTCACTGTTACACACACAAAGATATTTATATTAAGTTTGCTTCCAGTACCTTTCAGATGGTCAACAGGTTAAGGCTAAAATACACGACAAGACTTTTGCTCAGATTTTCAGTCTGGACTTGTTGCAGAAAGTCTGTGTGTTTCTATCTGAAACTTTCAAAAAGTCTGCAAGTGTGTGATGTCTAGTTTAAAACGTCTGTTCAGATTTTAAAAGTCTTGTAGTGTATTCCAGCCATTAACAGAATCCTTTGTTTTTCTAGTTTAAAGCTTAATATTCTCTTGTCACGCCGTGTACACACCGTTTTCCGTGCTCATTACCGATACAGATAGTTTTCCACCTTTACAAAAACGTAACATGTAAAGTGTTTTTTGCTATGGGGTTTACTGTTTTAAATGGTTACGGTAGTTTGTTTGCAGACACGTGAGTCTGATGATGCGTGAAATGCGTTGTTTATGATTGTTTGAATCAATCAAACTATGAAACCACAAGTGGTTTTTGTCATGTAGCAAAAGTTGTTGTTAGTGATGGGGGAAATGTAAGAGTATTGACTGAAACTAGAGATTCAGTTGTGTTCTTTTGTTGTGCTTGTTGGTGCATGAGGTTAACTGATGGCGCACGGCTATATAACTTGGAAGAGTTTGCGACTAGAGCTTGTTTTCCAGCTGTGTTGAGTCTATATATAGGGCACTATGACGTGTGCCATGTGGAAAAACACGGAAGGAATTCTTATGAAGTCTGATTCATCTGCTGAGCCAGCGCATGTATGAGTAAATGAGGAGCACAGTGTGTCAGCAAAGTTCTGTGTTTTTGTACTGGATTAAACATCAACAATGTCAAACAATCAGTTACAACAGACTTGCTTCCATTGATTTTATGAAGGAAACGCTTCACACTTTAGGAACGCTACAATGGAAAATGAGTGGAAGTGGTTTTGAAATCTTGACGTCTTGAAAGCGGTGGTGCCGGGCCACGGCTGCATCTGTATGTTTGGTTCAAGCACGCGTCTAGTCAACATGAGATCGAGGGTTTGAGTCTCAGCAGTTTAGGTCTAATGCTTAAAGAGACACTTCACCCAAAATGAAGATTCTGTCATTTACTCGCCCTCAGATTGTTACACACCTGTATAAATGTCTTTGTTTTGCTGAACACACAGGAAGATGTTTAGAAGAATGTCAGATCTCGCCCCCCGTTGACTCCCATAGTATTTATTTTCTCTACTATGGGAGTCAATGGGGGGCGAGATCTGACATTTTCCCCCAATTTCCTCCTGTGTGTTCAGCAAAACAAAGACATTTATACAGGTGTGTAACAATCTGAGGGCGAGTAAATGATGACAGAACTTTCATTTTGAAACTGAAGCTGAACTGTCCCTGTAAACTTGACGGGCCGCTGCATGTTTGTGTGTTCATCACTCACTAGACACACATTCTGAGTATGATGGGTTTTGTAGACTTAAGATAAAAGTGTGTGGTAAATGACAAATAAGTATTGTGTGTGTTTAGGCTGTGGAATGAGATGCTGGTGTTTCTTGTGTTCTCAGTTCAGATGGTGACGTGTGGGAGATCTTCCTCATTCAACAGCTGTTTACATGAGTAGACGTTTGTGTTGTGTGTCTGTGTATAATCTCACTGAGACGGACTGTTTGCTTCACATCTGCTCTTGTAAACAGACCGGCCTGTTAGATTCAACAGAGGACAAATTCTGTTCTGCAAAATCATACAAAAGCACTTTCTATATCCAGATATTGGGTGAATCCCATGAAGTAATGCGTGTATTCTACACTTAAACCTGAATGCACACAAACTCATGGAGACTCATGACACCGTCCTGACCAACATTCAGCTTTACACGTGTAAACAAGCTTAGAAAAACACACAAATAAAAAATCTAAAAAATCTAGGAAAATCTAAAAAAATGCATAAAGTTTTCGGTGATGGTTAGGCTTATTGTGTGTGTGCGTGTGCGTGTGTCTGTGTTGAGTGATGTTGTGTGTGTGATGTGGTGTGAGCGTTGTGTGTCTGATGTGTTTGTGTGCGAGATGTGTCACGTGTGTGTTGTGTTTGTGCGCGTGTTGTGTGTGTGCTTGCGTGTGTGTGTTTCTTTCTGTTTGTGACGCTGGAGCGCAGGTACTGAACATACACAGCACTGACTGTACAGAATCACACTCTTATCATCACTTTTCCATTAACACAACACACACGTGGTCTTGTGCAGCACCAGTTTGACTGTTCACGAGTCCGCCTCGCATATAATAACTGGTGATGGGGGACTCATCCGAACTCGGACCACCCGTTCTTGTCCGGGGAGAGCCCCGGGTCCGGTGTGTGCCCAGACTGAGGTCGTTCCCTCGTATGCTGCAGTAAAAATGGCCTGATGGGGTAGAGGAGGGATGCTGTGACAATGTAGAGAGAATGAGGTTAAGGCGTCTTATGCATTTGTAGGGGTTTTCTCCCGGGCTAAAAGATGATTGGTGAGATTGGTTATAGGAAGCCAGCCGTGTTAGTTATCTGCACCTGCTCCTCATGAACTCAGTTAATAAAACATCATTTCCTGAGAAGTTCACTAGAACATGATTAAAGCTGAGATTAATGCTTGATGAAGAATAATACAGTGTATTTAACACTGTTCACAGCAATATAATATGCAAGAGTTTATAGAGCGCGTATGAATGTAGATGTGTTGCTCTGGCGCTACTGAACATGCTGAGGCAAGAGAGAACCTTCATTTCCTTTTCACTTCATTTATCTCATAGACTCAACATACTGGACATCATTCTACCGAACACTGTAATGAGCAACCGCCCATTATGTCACCCGTGCTTATGACTTTATTCTTACAAACAGTTTTAGTCTTCATAAGGCAAGGCAAGTTTATTTATATAGCACATTTCATACACAATGGTATTTCAAAATGCTTTACATTATAAGAATCATCTAAAGTAATCACAACAATAAAACAAGGAATTGAAAACCCTTTACGTTGAATGATGATGTTTTGTGATATTAGGAAAGAAAGACCTTGTCAATATATTGAGAAATCAAACGTGTTTTTGGCAAAGTCATGTGTTCAAGCGCTCATGTGCACTTCAAGAGCTTGATGTCAACATGTCTGTGTAGTGCATTAATGTTAAACCCTACGTGTTAAAGAGTAAAAACACACATTACACATTAATCTCGGCTCATTAAAGTAAAGTGAAGTACACTACTCATCAGCTAATATGAGTTTGACCTCTCACACATATCACAATAATATCACAGACGTGAAGTGACTTTCACATTGTCTTGAAACATTTGGATCTGATAGATAGTTGAATATATGTGTATATGTACATGTGTTGTGTTGTGTTGTGTTGTGTTGTGTTAGAAAGATCATTCGGCGTCTCTAAGCAGCGGCATTCCAGCGGTTGTCATAGCAACAGTCCTGTCGTTGGGGAGCTGGTGGCTGGACTCTTCAGTGTGTCTGCTCTCGTGTGTGTTTGTGCTGGAGGTTTCTCTGGTTTTATTGTACCACTGTCAGGGTTTTATGAGAGTTTTCTCGGTCACGTGACAAACGCTGGCTGGGTTAATGACTAAACCATGACAGACGCCGTCCTCACAGCGTAACAAAACTGTACTCTCTCTCTCTCTCTCTCTCAGTTTTACGTCAGTTCTTTGTGTTTAGCAGGCTTTTATTCCACCGGACCATGACGACAAACAATTTGACATCTCAATATCATTCTCACTGCATGTCTCCGTCATTGTGATTTTGCTCTAGTCTAGAATTATAATAAATGTGATGTTCTGCTGTGCTCTTTCCACACCTGCTGTGTCACTTTCATTTTGATTATGTTGATTATCAACACCGTGTCTACACCGAACGCAGCCTGCGCGACGAAACACGACAACAGCTTGTTCTTAAAGGGACAGTTCACCCAAAAATGACAATTCTGTCATCATCTACTCACCTTCCAGTTGTTCCAAGTCTGTTAAAATGTCTTTGTTCTGATGAACACAGAGGAAGATATTTGGAAGAATGCTTATTACCAAACAGAATTTATTTACATTTTTTAAAGATTTGTTTTTGGCATTTTACCTTTTTAAGTGTACAGCGTATTGATAGAGAGGACAGGAAGGGAAGGGGATGCGCAACCGCGCCACATGTCGGAGCACTGCCCACTAGGCTATCGGCTCCGACTACCAGACAGATTTTGCCCCCCATTGACTCCCATAGTAGGAAAATATACAATAGTACTCAAAAGTCCCCAGAACTGTTTGCTGTCCTACATTCTTCAAAATATCTTTGTGTTCAAAAGGACAAAAACATTTTTTTTCCCTACTATGGGAGTCAATGGACAAATCTGTTTGGTTATAAGCATTCTTAAAAAATCTTCCTCTGTGTTCATCAGAACAAAGACATTTATACATAACTCGAGACAGAATTGTCATTTTTGGGTGAACTTTCCCTTTAATGTGTTTGTTGTTTCACGTCGCACTGTATCTAGTGTGGACAAATGAACAATTCTTAAGGGTTCTTATGCGATCTATTGTCTGTTTTCCTGTCGCGCCGCTTCTGGTGTAGACACGTTGTAATGTTTTATAAATTTGTTTATTGGTGTCACATTCGAATGTTGGTTTTAAACAACATTTAATAAGCATTAAACAGGTTATTATACAGACTTTTGTATGTATATGTGATGTTATGTTATGAATGACATCATGACCACTGGTGACATCACATTTGCTAAACCAGGAGCAGCTAAAACTGTCAATTGTGGTAAATTAAATTCATAATCTTAATGTTACTGTATATGTTTAAATGAGTGGAAAAAGCAATAAAAGTTCATATTGAACAATACATTATCAGTTGAATAGTAATAATAAGAGTTTGGTGTGTTGATTGATGGTGTGTTTGTTCACACACATGCGCAGCCATAAGATGGGTCAGTATAATGTCCAGAGGTCCAGAGGTCCGGCGGCGGGGAAGAGTCCGCATCAGCGCTGTAACTCACAGGAATCTCTGGATGAGAAGGTGATGGTGGATTATTTTAAAGAGCTGGAGATCATTCAGCACACCGGAGACGCTGAACAGCCTGAAGACGTCCAGCTGAAGGTGCCTGATGGTAAAAACACTTCACTTCTCCATCACAACACACTTCTTCTTTCGGGGTCTTATAGCAGAAATCTGTTATTAAAACCCATGAAAATGCAGATTCTGTTGTACTATTATTAGCAGATTTGGGATAGAAAATCTGTGTTCAGTGCTGGAATGTCTTTACTGTTTAGTTGAAGAACAACAGGAAGATCATACAATAAAGCCCCCGCTCAGGCATTGTTTAGCCCGACAGTCACAAGAAGCTGTGACTTCCTCAACATATGTCCGCTTTTAGAAAAAGGAACAGCTTTTCTAAAACAGCTTTAAACAGCCGTCCAAGCTCAGAAATGTATGAAAAGGCACTTTATTTACACGCCACTCCCTTCACGCGCACTCTGAACTCATCGGGAGAGACTTGGGCTTATTCTGAGATGACAGTCTGAAAGACAAACAGTGCTTACGGTCCATGATCGACATGTTTCTTAAGATGATGTAGAGGTAATAACTGCTGCTTCCTGAGTGGATGTTTGTAGATGTGAAGCTTTTGTGCACAGCCTAAAATTGCACTGCGCAGGACCTACAATGAGTCTGCGTGGCCGCTCACGTGCGCAACTTCAGGCGGAACATTGCCCTTTGTCAATGTGCAATTGCTTTCCTCCGTGCATTCACAATCCAGTTCCAAAGGTTAGGGCTTGGGGGAACTGTCACGCCCCACATGCAGTACGTCTGCGCCCCCCTGGTTGAGAACCACTGAGATAGCAAATGCATTTGTGCCCATGGGCGTGCTGGTCTGTGTTCAGGCGCATTGTTGCTGTTTTGAGGCAACTGAAATAGACAGCGCCACTGAGCGACTGAAACCTGCGCTAAAGTCAACGGCGCAATATATTTTTGTGATTTATAGAGCGCGTTAGTAATACGCGTCTATAGGCGGGTGCACGGCGTGCGCACATTCTGCTTATCACACACAGAGGGACGCGCAGCAGCAGCACACATATTAACAATACATTTGGATTGCAATGTTGTTATTGTGTGCATAAAAATACAAAATCCTGCCTGTCCTGTAGATCAGTGGCTCTCAAACTTTTTCGTGGCAAGGCCCCTGTGTGTAGAGCGCATCGCTTTGTGACACCCCAAATAAAGACTTCAAATCTTAAACTTCAAATTTTAACTAAACCAAAAACATATTTAGTTATGCAATGCTGGACGCTTCAGCATCAATTGTTTGGTGGTCCTATTTTTCGGAAGTTTGATTTCATAAAATTAATGATAAATTGAAATATTTCATTAAATGCGCCCCCTGGATCCCCCAGTTTAAGAACCACTGCTGCGATTTAACCTCGTGCACAAGCAAATAATAATCTCACTATCCTTCAATGTGTAGTGCACTATTAAGGGTGCTTTTATTTACTTCCCCATGTTTTACAGAAGGTGAACAGGAAGAGGCGTGGCTGACGGAGGCGGGGCTAGCGACACTGTTTGACGAGTCTGCGACAGATGGTGAGGATAGCATCGTGCTTCTGTCCACGCTGACTCGAACGCAAGCGGCCGCCGTCCAGAGGCGCGTGGACACCCTTAAACAGACGTTACGCAAACGAAACAAACCCCACAGCGTCCCAGATGTCCGAGATATCTTCAAACCGTCGTCCTCTTCAGAAAATACAGTAAGCATTGACGTATACGTAACACATCATACACAACGTGACAGGGGTGGAACAATATATGTCGGGATACGATCGCAATAGAAATACATGTGAGATGTATCTGTTTGGTCTATTGGTTGAGCTGCCAACATGTGACCAGCGGAAACATATTTCTACAAGAGGTTTAGCTTCAAATGTCCTCAAATGTTGTTTCTAGAGACTGACCTATACAATTCTTTATCCATTCTCAACAGTGTCTGATATTTGGTTCATTTCGTGAATATAAATCCATCTTAATGGCGGTTTGTCAATGTTGTTTAAAACACTTTTGTAATCCCAGTATTGTGTCACGTATGGCTTTAGTGTGTCATGACTTTAAAGAAGAAATCCCGTTATGAGCTGTTTCTGACATGAGTGACATCAGCGCAAATCACGACTGTGGTTTTATCATAGAAATAACGCACACACCTTGACTGAGAATAACACATCAGCTGAACACAACAAACACCCCGAACGCTCTGTTTTCATTGGCTGTTCACTGTATGAGTCATCATCATCATCATACCCTGAGTGACATTCTCTACACATACACTATGATGAATAAACGAAGCGGAACATCTTTCGGTTGTCTTCTCCCGTTGAGCTCAACCAATCACAGGCGTTTAATTGAGTCTGTATCACAAACATCTCATGAAGTCATGTGATCTGCACGTGTGTGGAGCTGTTAGATGTGTAACAGTTCTTCTTTCTGTGTTTGTCTGTGAATGAAGGCTGACGTGACGTCCCCAGAGAGAAGTTTGGGTGATACTCCAGAAGTCCAAACCCTGGGTGTGTGTCACCACATCACGTCTTCTGTTTTATATTCTCTGATTTATATTCTTCATGATCAGCACTGTACGATTTTCAGTGCAAAATGAGACGGAATTGAAATGATTTCCAAGATGTAAATAATACTCCATAATATGTATGTTGTGTGTAATAGTTGTGACAGAATCAAGAACGCTGGAAGTTTAATTGAACCGTGTGTAAAACGAAATAAATGTTAATAATTCAGTGTTCACTAAACACTAAGTTAAAGTCAAACTTCAGGAAAAGTGAATTGGATCATTTGTTGTCGTATGGATCACTGCTGTGGTTCTTTGAGGAACTCTTCAGAGTTTGACTCGTGTTAGGCCTGATTCACATTTCGCGTCTACAACCTTCAGCCGCAGCTCTTTCTCTCTTCACATGACCCACGGTGAGCACGCGGCACTCCGAAAACTATTACCATCTCGATACGGCACCGACGCACCTATCGCGCGTTTAATTTAAATAACGAATATGTGGAGAAGATGCGAAATGTGAATCAGGCCTTAGAGTTTTATTCATGTTTTCTTTCATAGAAGCTGCTAACTTCCAGTTTTTCTTTCTCTATCTGTGAAAATCTAACAATATAAGGAGTGTAGTCATGATAGATCACAAGTGTTTTTAGAGCGATGCCGTTTCCTGACCTGCATCAAGATAAATCGTGTTTTCTGTGCTTTAAAAAGTTAGTTTTTTGTAGTTTCACTTTGGATTTAATTTTCTAAATTAGTTTTTTCACTGACAGATCCGTACAACTGTGTTCATGGAATGAATATTTAATTTAATATATATGTGTATTTATTTCACAGAAGGTTAAATAAAAACTTGATTCATTAAATTAAAACAGCGTTCATTCAGTTTTAGGATCGTTTTTAACCATTAGCTGAAAATATTGTGATATTCTAACGCTTGCGTATGTTGTATTGTTTCACATGAGTGATGGTGTCTGCTGTGATGTTTGTGTACTCTCGTCTCAGTTGTGAAACTGTGTTTGTAGGTAATGGGGCGGGGCCTGAGGCTCAGGGGGGCGGAGCTGACAATGAGACGGACATTAACCTGGAGGTGTCGTTCTCCGAGCAAGCTCTTATCTATAAGGAGGGGTTAAAGGTCGCTCAGCCCCGGCGTGAAGCTGACGACAGGTTACCCGTGAGTCACATTTACAAATCAGCTGATTTACCCAGCGTGCACCGGTGCAAAGTTTACACGCCCTTGAAAGAGAACTCTCTCTCTCGCTTTCTAAAGAAATGTTCATGATTATAACAGATGAGACCTTTGACATGTTACACAAAAAACACATTATAATATTTGTATGCATCTTTACTGACTGCAGTTTTATTCACATGGTTTTCATTTTATTGAGTAAAAGTGACATCTGCTGGTGAGGGGGCGTGGAACTGTCTCACTCGGGTTTTCTTTTTGTCCTGAATTATGTCACTCTTTCATGGAGAGATATTTAAACAAACTCACCCTAGCAACCATCTCATCTTAGCAACCAGCTCATACCAGCACACATCAACACACTGACACAACAGTCTAGCATGATGACGGTGGGTTATGTTTGTTCTCTCAGGATTTTAAAGTGTCTCAGGATAAGACGGGCCAGACGAGAGCTGGAGACCTGTCGACTGAGGACATGAAGAAAGTTCGCAGGCTTGTCGTCATTGAGATGAGCGCTCTTTTCGACACGTGTGGAATCGAGATGAAAACACACAAAGCGCTGAAGATGAAAGTCAGAGGTCAGTGTCTGTGAAACCATCCCTCACTTCTCCTGTAAACCCTTCAGGGTTGTGATGACCGGTGAAATGACGAGGAAGACTGCAGTAGATTTGTTAGGATTGGCCGTGATTCAGTGCGTGATGTGATTGGCACAGATTGTAAACGTAAGGGTTTGTTGGGCGTTGATGTGTGATGTCGTGTGTAGAGTCAGGTTTGTTCGGCGTTCCTCTCCCGACGCTGTTGGAACAAGACCAGCGGAGGATCCCGGGAACCAAAGTGCCTCTTGTACTGCAACACGTAAGACAACAGACACGTAAACACCACAGCGCCCTCTACATCTGCCTGCCAGTGATGACGTCACAGCATCACCATCACGTTGACTGGATGTTTGTTTTGTTTTGAAGTTGATGTCACATATAGAGGAGCAGGGCTTAGACACAGAGGGTGTCCTGAGGATACCTGGAGCGGCCACTAGAGTAAAGGTAAGACACACATGCATGCGCTCACACCTGACATCAGCGTGCGTCTCGCATGTGTCTTATACACTAAATATTGAGAAAACACAGAAAAAAGCACACGGACGCTTTGAAATGTGATGTATCTGTCAGGCAGTGTGTCAGGAGATGGAACAGAAGTTTTACGATGGGATGTTTCCGTGGGAGAGTCTCAAGCAGCACGACGCAGCCAGCGTCCTGAAACTCTTCATCAGAGAACTGCCCTTCCCTCTGCTCACTGTGGAATACTTCACTGCCTTCCTCTCTGTGCTCAGTGAGTACACACACACATCACTAGTGGTACCTGAAGAGACACGACAGAAAACTCTATATATTCATTTACATTTCATGTTTTAAATACAGTTTCAAATGTTTAATACATGATTGATAAATAGAGTCTCTGTCTGTTATACACAGATGTCCTCTTGATGTTTAAGTGTACGTATATTTGAAGAGTTTGGTTCCAAAGTGAGAAGAAAATCATGTTTATTATCATATTTTTATTGTGTTTGTTAGCTGTATTTTGTTGGCTTGAATCAAAACAAACCAGCTGCAGCTTGTTTGATGTTCATTGGAAAAACATGTTTTTTGAAGATTGTTTTAAACCGACTTATCTCATTTTGGAACCAAACTCTTCATATATTTATCTTCTGTGTCAAATATTCTTTCCACACTGTTTGTCTTTAATATAAGTTTGTCCCCACAAAGTTAATAAATCCCCCATAAGAGTCATTTCCAGAGCCCTGTTACTTTACTTTTTGTGTCCACAATTACTGCTGACTAACTTAAAAAACATGTTCTTTATAAAAGTCTTTGTATTATTAATAATACATTAGAATTTGAGGACGAGGTGTAAAGAGAAGGATTCACAGCTCTACTATTAATTTCAGTGTTTCTTTTATTTTATGTTAATTGTTAGTTATGTTTTTCTGTGGCGGTCATTAGCTGGTTCTTTGAACAACTCATTTTATTAAAGATGGTGCTTGATCTGAAAAGTTTAAAAAACAACTGATCTATTCTAACACCTAATAATCACACAATCAATATCATTCTGTATGATTAATAAGCAGTTTTCCCTCAAGGGGACCTTAAAAATGTCCCCACAAGGTCAACATCCACTGGCAGTACTATTACACAAACACACACACGCACGTATGTGTGTGTGACGTATGTGTTCATTGTGATGGTTTGTGTGTTTTGTTCTGAGCAGAGCTGCCAACTAAGAAACAGCAGCTACAGGCGCTCAATCTACTGGTGCTCCTGTTACCAGAACACAACAGAGACACACTCAAGGTCAGAACACACACACACACACTTCACCTTACACAAACATTCCACATGCACACTCATTTCTTATTCATGGCGTTTCACGTGCACACTCACTTCACGTGCACACTCACTTCACATTCATACTTGACGTGCACACTCACTTCAGTGGTGCACACTCACTTCACATTCATACTTCACGTGCACGTGCACACTCACTTCACGTGCACGACACACTCACTGCACACTCACTTCACAGACGTGCGTGCACACTCACTTCACATGTGCACACTCACTTGTTCACTTCACATCAGACACGTTCACGTGTGGCACGTGCACACTCACTTCACATTCATACTTGGGTGCACACTGCGGTGCACACTCACTGAGACACTCACTTCACATTCCTTCACGTGCACACTGGTGGTGACCAGACAGGTGCACACTGACTGTGGACGCACGGACGTGGAGGTGCACGGCACACGTGGTGCACGAGTTCACGTGCGGTTTTGGTATGCCGGAGAGAAGGCTCTGATGGAATTTTTCCAGAGGGTGATCGATCATAAAGACAAGAATAAGATGACACTGAACAATGTTGCCGTGGTGATGGCCCCCAACATCTTCATGTGTAAAGGCTTTCGCAATAAGATCAGAGAACAGGAAGAGTTCGCCATGGCAACCGGCACCGCCAACATCGTCCGGCTTCTGATCCGCTACCAGAACCTGCTGTGGACGGTACGTGACATCATCCAGAGAGAGAACGAGAGGAAACCTCCCGATGGAAACACTCAAATACGTCTCGCTTTTTGTCTCAGATCCCCAAGTTCATTCTGAATCAGGTGCGCAAGCAGAACACAGAGAACCAGCGCAAGATGAACAGAGACAGAGCCGTTAAAAAACTACTGAAGAAGATGACCCACGACCGCGAGAAGACCTCCGACAAACCAGAGAAAAACACTGAGGTGATGTCACAGATTCAAGAGTTCAGGGAGTGATGAGTGAGAATGTGAGAGACACCCGGCGGAAATACACAACAACTACATTTACAGTCACAGTCAATCAATGCCCTGGTGCTCTGTGTGTGTGCGTGCGTGTGTGTGTGCGTGCGTGCGTGCGTGTGTGTGTGTCACATTATTTTCTACTAATTTGTGTTGAACTGTGTTACATTCATTACTTCCTCACAACTGAGAGAGACTACATACGCTGAAAATGTGTATTTGACATTGTAAAACTTTTTACTTTTTTATTTGTAAAATGATTTAGTCAGCACAAGAAAATCAAAGATGATTAAAAATATAGAAACCTTACAGGAGAGAGTTTAGAGATACAGGATCAAACTTCAAATGAATCTGAAATGTTGATAAAGTGCTGATGTGTGCAGATCAAGTTTATACATCACTTAACTGTTTAAAGCAGCCGTACAGTCAAGTGTTTTGAAGAGAATCTGTTATAGTTAGAACTGAATGTGTTGAAGATTGATTTCACGCCGCCATGTTGAGATGGAGAGCGAGGCAGAGGCGGGAAGAAAACCGGATGGGCAGATAGTTATTAAATGTGACAATATAAGCATAAGACGCATTTACACCCGCTGGTGGTCCAACCACTGCAGTCTATCTGTCCTTCTGCTTTTCTTCCCACCTCTGCCTCGCTCTCCATCTCAACATGGCGGCGGAGTGAAAGGGGTCCATATGCCGTGTTGGACAGAGAGTGTGTTTAGGTCAATGTGACGTGTTGTGTGTTCAGGCTGAAGGCTTCATACGGGTTCAAGCTCCTCAGTTCTCCATGGTTTCTATGGCCGTACAGCTGACCGATGATCTGAAAGCTTCGGATGTTCTCGCACGCTTTCTCACTCAAGAGAGGTAAACACACACAACGACCATTCTGAGGTCAGAGGTCATGGTGGCGTGTGTTTGATCGCATACACATACATGTCTTTACAAACGCATGAATGACCTCCGTGACAGGAGGGACAGTGGTATCACACGAGTTAAAGAAGCTGGTGTGCGAGGTGTCCCGAGGTCGCTCTCAGATCAGACTAATGAATCAAACCAGGAAATGATGTTTAGTAACGGCAGGTGGAGGAGAAACAGCCCAGGAAAATAACTCACAGCGCTTCAAATGTACTCGAGTAAATGTGAAATACACAGTTATAAACTACTCAATGGATTTGTCATTTCTTTCTTTATACCTGTGATAATACTGCGAATTATTACTATCACTTATTACCTCAAAGAGTGCAACAAAAGCATCATAGTTCTGAAATGTAATCTGTTGCAATTAAATCTCCCTGTAATACCACTAGAGCCCACCAGAGGGCATCACGTCGCAGTTTGAAAGGCACTCGTGTCATCACCATTTGAAATGTCTGAAGACGTGTTTGTCTCTCTAGGTTTGAATGCTTTGTGTTGTGTTGTGTGTTACAGGTCTCTGACTGTGAAGAGAGAAGAGTTGTGTCTCTATGAGACGGGAGGAAACATCAGTGAGTATCTGATGATCCCAACAGTACAGTGAAAGATTGAATGCATAGAATAGAATACATCCAAACATCAGGATAGACATTAAAGTCATGAGGAGAAAACACACATCAACATTTTTAACATTCATGTGTGTGTTTGTGCAGAGGAGAGATGTCTGGATGAAGAGACGTACATCAGAGCTCTTCTGGAGCTCAACCCCAGCGCAGAATTGGTCATTAAATCTGTTCATCACGCTCAGGGCTGACCCACCTCCAAACCTGCCAATCCACCAATCACAGCACACGCCTTACAGAGGACATCATCAACACATCTCTCATGTAACTGTAACGACATCTCTTTTCATTTGGTTTCATGTGGCACTCGGTCATGACATTTCATGTGTTTAATTGCTGTTAGAAACACTAATGTTGCTAGTTTCATATGTTCAGCCTCAATGACTCTCAGGAAAACACATCTGTGACACGTTTCAACACAAAAATGAAACATCACAGCTAAAGAGAGAGCGCGATTCTGACTGTTCTACATGTTTGAGCACATCACAACAATCCTTCATATAGTACATTTGTTTCAGATTAGACAAAAATAAAGAGTTTGTTTCCAAAAAGAGATGACTGAGATGTTTCAAAAATCATGTTTTTATGACGTCATCGTATATTAATTGTGTTAGTTAGCAGTATTTGTTGAGTTATTATGGCTTAAATCAAAACAAACCAACTTCAGTTTGATTGATATTCATTAGAATGCACAATAAAAAAACATACATTTTTTAACTGATTTATCTCATTTTGGAAAGAAACTATATAGGTGGGATGAAATGAGACCTGAATATTTACCTACTTACAGATCTGATTCGTTTTTCATATGCAATTCATCAGAATATTCTCAACCAAACACGTCTAGAATTGCATTTCATAGTTTCTTCATGAAATATTTGAGAGGTTGTGTATATTATTGTTTGCAGAAGTCTCTCTACTGTGGTCATGACTGCCAGTAACATGTTTGTTCGTGTAGATGATGAATGAGCTGTTTCATGTTTTAAAACCTTTGAGAAGATCATTTTTTCTGCTCATGAAGATCTGAGATGTTTATGACAAAGGATGACAGAAGTCAAGCTGACCTCACAGATCAGGATTGGTCCAAACCTGTATAAATGTCTTTGTTTTGCTGAACACACAGGAAGATATTTAGAAGAATGTCAGATCTCGCCCCCTATTGACTCCCATAGTATTTATTTTCCCTTATATGGGGGGCGACATCTGACATTTTTCCCAATTTCTTCCTGTGTGTTCAGCAAAACAAAAACATGTATAAAGGTTTGGGGGTGAGTAAATGATGACAGAACTTTCATTTTGTGTGAACTGTCCCTTTAAATTCAACTTCACAATGATGTAGACGTCATTCAGACTAGACAAGATTTGTATTTTGTATTATTAGTGTTTTGTGCAGCAAACTGTGAAGTTGATAGAATTGACGTTATGTTTTAATGCTTCAGAAATAACCACTAAATGTTTTTTTAATAAAAGTTTAATTCTTTATGTCTGTGTTTTGTGTTAATGATAACACCACATACACGTGAGTCTACATGATAAGAACGTGTTTGCGCTGGTGTGATTGTACAGTAGCGTGTAATGCGTGTGCGTACTGATGAAACGGAGTCAGGACACAGGGTGGGGGGGTCAGATGACCGTCTCTCATGAGATCACACACATGATCTAACATGAGCTTCAGCTGAACTTCATCTACGAGAGAGAGAGAGCGGGTGGGATTTACACAACACTACAGTGATTTACACATTTGAGAAAAGACTCGACTCTTCATCTTCTGCTTGTTACCTCTCCTGTGGTCTTTCTTCCACTGAGTGAGCCAGAATCCTTTCAGAGTCACATTCTGGAATATTAAAGACTTCTGCATGACAAGAAATAAAACACAAGTGTGGGTCAGTGTAACTAAAGTAACTCGCATGATGCACACAGAGATTCTAGAAAGAGACTCCAAACAGGCCAAAGGTCGTGTCCTTGATGTCGTCCCTTTCTTAGATATTTCGTAAATGTAAAAAATCCATGTCATTTGACATTAAAGATATATTTTTATTTGACAAAGAAATGTGCAGCATTTGAGAAATAATAAAAGGACAGTTGTTCATTTCTAATTTGTCAACTCATTTTGTAAAACAAATCGTGAAAAAAATGGTATCGTGAGATCAGTATCGTTACATCCCTACAGAACACATGAGTAAAGTTTATTGAGTCAAAAATATTCAGAACGGATCAAACTCTGGAGATTTGCAAACAATGAACAATGTTGCCGTGGTGATGGCCCCCAACATCTTCATGTGTGAAGGCTTTCGCAATAAGATCAGAGAACAGGAAGAGTTCGCCATGGCTTTTTGTCAAATCATTTCGTCCAATACTGTAATAGTTTTGTCTAATTTGTGTCATACACCTCAATCTGAAATGTTGTGTAAATATATCTGGTCTGATGTGTAGTGGTGATGGACTCACAGAGGGTATCTGAAGGGGTTTTCTGGCCATGCCTCCATAAGTGATCATCGTACCTCCATGACTGAAGGAACATCAGAGAACATCAGAGCTGTCAACATGCCTCTCATTGAGGAAAATAAAAGAGTTATTAACATAAAACATACTTGAGATTAGACAACACCAGTCCTCCGCTGGAACCTCCAACACAGTTCAGACCCAGTTTAGGTTTAGGAACCTCCTATGAGAGATCTCACAATATCTGTTGTGTTGAAATCATGTGACACGATTACTTGCCAAAGAGTAAAAAACCCACTTTAATGATCTCGTGAAGCCCTGATGACATCACTTCCTCTTCTGTGAGGACATAATCTGCTCCCAGTGACTTCAGCTCCTGGATCAGTTCTGCACAGTTTGGTCTGAATAAAACACACACAGACTGGATACGTACAGTTAACAATGTGAGTGTGTTTGTGCGCTTGTGTGTGTGCGTCTGAATTCTTGAAATAAAAATGTCTATTAAAGTGGCCGTCACTCAGACAGTTTCTGCATGTCTGATGTTAATCTTGAGTACTTACAGAATAGTATCGCACCCTTCACGTTAAACAGTGTAGAGAAGTCAGAACGCATGACACCCCGTGGCATCCCCCCTTTAATATTCTTGAAATCAGATCTTCAGATGTTCTGGAAGCTAGTAAACGTTCCTCTGAGGAAGAAACATCTGCAGTCGAGCTTCTGATGTCATTTATAGATAAAGTTACTTTTAAAATCTCTTCTTCTATAAACTCAACGGATGCATTGGAGGGTTTTCTTGTGAAATCAGAACACATTCTCATTGAATCTGACAGTTTGACAGTCTAAATCTAAAGCACTCGTGTGGAGACTTTACAATAAGGTTTTATTTGTCAACATCAGCAAATGCACGAGCTTAAACAAACGAGCAATATACAGTATATGACACTTATGACCAGAACGATCCCATGCTTTTAGACCTGTCTTAGGGTAAGCAGCAGTGTTTATAGATGCGTTTGAAATCTGAATGTGAGATAAGAGCATGTCCTGTGACACATGACGGTGGCGTGTACTGTATGTGTACCTGTCTCTGATGATGTTTATAGTTTGAAGCCCCAGACGGGATGCCATCTGAATGACTGCACGTCCCACCGCACTGTTGGATCCGTTCTGAAGGACCGTACAACCTACACACACACAGAGAGAGATGACCACTCCAACAGATGATAGAATGAACACACATGTAAAGAGAGAGAGTGTTTGTTACCTGGAGTGAGGGGTCGAAAGTCTTTCAGCATTCTGTATGCAGTGCAGGGATTCACAAACACTGTAGCAGCTCCCAACACAGAGATGTGTTTACAAACAGACATCACGTCTTCATCCGTACACACAACACCTGTCCTCCACGTACCTGACACGCACACACACACACACACGTCATGATCCGTACACACAACATCTGTCCTCCACGTACCTGACACGCACACACACACACACACGTCATGATCCGTACACACAACATCTGTCCTCCACGTACCTGACACGCACACACACACACACACGTCATGATCCGTACACACAACATCGTCCTCCACGTACCTGACACGCACACACACACACCATGCTCATCACCGTACACACAACACCTGTCCTCCACGTACCTGACACGCACACACACACACCTCACACACACACGTCATGATCCGTACACACAACACCTGTCCTCCACGTACCTGACACGCACACACACACACGCATGCTCACACACACACACACACACACGTCATGATCCGTACACACAACACCTGTCCTCCACGTACCTGACACGCACACACACACACACACGTCATGATCCGTACACACAACATCTGTCCTCCACGTACCTGACACGCACACACACACACACACGTCATGATCCGTACACACAACACCTGTCCTCCACGTACCTGACACGCACAACACACACACACACACGTCATGATCCGTACACACAACACCTGTCCTCCACGTACCTGACACGCACACACACACACACACACACACGTCATGATCCGTCTGTCCTCCACGTACCTGACACGCACACACACACACACACACACACGTCATGATCCGTACACACAACATCTGTCCTCCACACACCTGACACACACACACACACGTCACACACACAACACCTGTCCTCCACACCTGACACACACACAACACACACACACGTCATGATCCGTACACACAACATCTGTCCTCCACACACACTGATCACACACAACATCACACCTGACACACACACACACACGTCATGATCCGTACACACAACACCTGTCCTCCACACACCTGACACACACACAGCTGTAAAAAGGTTCTGATGTAATGCCACAACAGTGATACTCAAATATCTCTTTACCAAAGCCAGCATCTATGGGCACGACCCAATCACCAGGCTTGAGAGCTGTGACATCACTGCCCACCTCTAACACCTCTCCCACCCCCTCATTCCCCCCCACAGCAGGAAGAGGACACCGGATCGGGTATGAACCTACAGAGACAACACCAAAGAGCCGTGACCTTCTCCATCTCACAACACAAGACCAGACATCATCTGTAAGAACATCTGGACTGTCGGACATTAGAAACTCTGAGTGTGTGTGTGTGTGTGTGTGTGTACTGAACCCTGGATCATGTTGATGTCGGCGGGATTGACGGGGGCTGCGAGCATCTTCAGCCTCACATCATGACCTCTGACGGGACGCAACATCATCTCCTCCATTCTGAAAACAAACCAGTGTCTGTCACCGCTACACAACACAACACCCATGAAACGCTCTCTAGTAGATGAAGATCGATTCATTCCATACATTATTCCTCAAACACTTCTTCTCTTCTGTGTTTGTGTTCTTTACATTTCTACAGTACAAATCAAGCTCGTGAATATGAATGTAAAGTGAGTACCTGAGCGTGTCCACATCACATGAATGTTGTCTGTAGATTAAAGCTGAGCAGTGATGAACAGATCGACAGCATCTCTTCAGTGAAACCATCAGATGATGACCAACACCTCTGATCATCATGACCTCTACAAGTCAAGTGCTCTCAAAGTACTGCTCAACGCCCTCGACGGTGTGTGTGTGTGTCATGTGACTTAACTGTATTTCATCATCATCGCGTCATTTCAACTCTGTCTCATTTCTCATTAGTTTAACAGCGGTCAGCCGCTCTGAAACATCATTTTCATCAGTAATATTTACATTTCTAACCCATCCTGAGTGCTTTACAGTTTTCTCGATGCTAACACACAATTTATGAAACAATAAACCATTTTCTCACAACTATAAACACGTACAAACTTGTACAAACCCCACACACAAACAGCCTCATTTGGCAAAGGTTTGACCATGTTCTCATTCAGAAATTACAAACACACAATATCATGAAGTGAAGTGTCAAGATGTAACTCAAATATCACACATTGATCCATCAGTAAACATTCAGTATCACAACTGACGACACACATCAGAATCTCAGGATCATATCAGCAGGAGCTCATCCTAGAATCCTCTACTGGGCTTTACACTACTTACTGTAAACACACAGTATAATCACAGTACACACTTTATATCACAGACATTTCTCTATAAACTGTAGCACGTGTACACCCTCAAATCTGTCATTGTCAAGTTTATAAATGTGTCTTTGTTTACCTGTTCTGTATTTTGCCGGAACTCAGAGACGACTACTTTTATCTTTTATCCAAATTGGGCCAAAGGTGCCGAGGATGCCATAGAGAGCTTCATTTTGACCTGAAATGGGATGTTTGGGGAATTGGGTGAAATGTTATGGATCTGTGTTTACTGCTTTGAGAATACAAGGCATCATTTCAAGAGATGTGTTTAAGCAATCGAGAAAAACTGTAACGTCAAATCTAGATGCTTCCAAAGATGTTCATTTCATATTAGAAGAATATTTTGTTTAAGAAACTGTAAAAACTGACGGTAAACGCTGAAGCAAAGAAACATTTACACTCTCCACAAAACCCACAGTTTACACATGACCTACACATGATTTTATTAAAGATCTCGATGATCACATTTTCAGTTGATTTATTTATTGTGGTCGTGAGATATGAAAGGTTGAAGAAGCACACAGGAAGAGTTTAGGACTGTGGTGAAATAAATCTCAATTCCTCCTTTCAGTGATTCTTTCAGCAGAAACCCACAGCGAGGGAGATTTCTGTATTTGGAAATAATCTGTTCAAGAGTTCACAGTTCAACACACACATCTGAGAAAGAAAATCACAATGATGATGATAAACATTCACTTCAAATACTTCACATCATGAAGTTTAAAGGACATTTAAAATCACATATTTAGTCAAATATCACTAGTTTATGATGTTTCACAAAGCATCACAGGAAGTAAACATTCTGGAAAGGATAAACTGCTTCGTGTGTTTGTTTGCTAGCAATGTAACTTCTTCAGAGTTGCGAGGACAGTATAGTCCCAGTTCCCTATCAGTAGCTACACTCGATGCGGCGTTTCAAACGCTACGGTTGTAAAGCATGTGGCTCTAAATAACCTCGGCAGGTGACGTGGCTAATTACACCAGCACCTGCAGGTTATAAATGCGTGTGATGTGGACGCGTCTTCAGGTTCTTTTGTCTTCAAGGACCGCTTTGTGTGCTGTTTGCGTTTGTGCAAATAGCTAGTTGTAACTCAAAGCAGGGTAGGAAATCTTTATTATTATAACTGTCTACGCATTACGATCACGTAGCCTTAAATAAATAAAGTACGTGAGTGAGTCATGTCTAGTCCAGAGCGGAGATGTGTTCCTCCATGTCAGAGGTTCCTCGACGAGCTGGACAGACATGAGTTTTGAGTGCTCGGGGGTTGATCATGCTATGAAGGGCACCAGCTGAGAGGTTCTGGGCTTCCGCCAGATGTAGTAGAAACAATTCTGAGTTCTAGGGCCCCCTTCACTAGAAGGAGCTACGCCCTTAAATGGGGCGTCTTTAACAGATGCAATAGATCCAATGCACTGCCAGATTGTTTCAGTGTTGGAGTTTCTGCAAGAGAAACTTCCCTCAGGTACAAGCCCCGGTACTCTCAGGGTTTATGTGGCCGCCATTTCGGCCTGCCACGCCCTGATTGATGGGGTTTCTGTGGGAAAACACCCTTCATTCGCCCGCTTTGTTCGTGGAGCGAGGCGGCTGATGCCTCCTTCTAGACAGACAGTCCCGTCATGGGACTTAACAATAGTGCTCGAGGGTCTCGTCAGCTCCCCTTTTGAACCTATGGAGTCAGACTCATGACCCGTAAGATGGTCTTTCTAATGGCAATCACCTCTCTTAAGAGAATTGGAGATTTGCTGGCACTCTCGACCTCGCCGCCCTGTTTAATTTTGGCCCCTGGGATGGTCAAAGCTATTCTGCATCCCCAATTAGTAACTAGTTTTCAGAGTAACTTACCCAACACTGCTTGTGCGTAAGTTACAACTTAGCCTAGTTTTGACTTAAATGGGCAATAAGTTTCAACTTACACACTACTAAATCTTTTTGAGTTGCACCATTCAACTTAGTTGAAGCGTAACATTACGTATAAACTCCCGTCAGGAGTAACTGTAGGAATAAGATAGCAGAATCACTGAACTAACTGAAAAAGCTTGTTTCACTCGACATTCTTCAATGCTTTACACAGATGATAATTCTAACATTAACAGTCACTTGCCTTTTAAAATAGAGAACATTATGTGATGACATTACATTACTAGAGACTCAAACAAGAACCTGTATAGCGCGCCTCTGTGTGTGTCTCTGCTGTGTTGTGCACGTTAAAATAAAATCATCTGTTTATTTCATCGGCGGTTGGCAGTAAAATGAAATCACCCATATTACATGCAATGTATTATGATTTTATTGGGCTGTATTGTTTTTAATCAGCATTTGTTTATTAATCTGGTTTAGTTTTAAATGTTTAATAAAATACCTATAGGTTATTCATGATTATGTAATTTAGTATTCGATTGAATAAAAACTTATTTTGACCATAAATTGAAATCAACAACGCTTTGAAATTAACAACATTTCAACACAACTTTTTCTCACGAACTTAAAGGCTGCTATTTGACTATTAAAGGTATACGTAATATTATGCGACTACGCATTACTTTACGGAAAGCTTACGGACTACTAGCTATGTTCTGACTTAAAACCAAATGATGCAACCGAATAACGTACAGAGTTAGTTACAAACTAGCTAGTTGTTACTAAGGGGCTGTGTCCACCGAGGCGTTTACGCTTGCGGCCGGCGTGTTTTTTCAATTGTTTTCAACGGTAGCGGTTTAAAAAAAAAAGCCATCAGTTGACGGTTTTTCCGCTCAGCGCTGGTGCTACGCGCTTTCCCACGATCAGCGCCGGCGTTCGACCGGGCGCCCGGAGTTGAAAAATGGTCAACTTTGGGCAGAACGCTGCACCTGCAGCGAGCGTTTTCAGCCGAGCGCTTGCCGTTTTCAGCCGCGTAAATGCGCCTCGGTGGAAACAGCCCCTAAGCCTCTCGAGTTGACTTTACGTTCACATCTAAGAAAGGTAAAGAAAGAGGCCTTGCTGCTGAGGGTGATTGCGGTGCTGAAGAGGACGGGCAGTGCAGAAGAGTGAAGACCTGTTGGAGTGGCTGCTGGAGCAAGTATGCATCAGGTGGGGCGGACAGCTCCATGGCAAGCGGCAGTGTGTCTGGGAACCGTATGAAGTGTGATAACTGTATGGCGGGTGATTAGTGCCGTTTCTAAGCCAAACCAGGAGAAGGAGAAGTAGCAACCTACCTTCCGTCAGTCCATGTGAAGTTTTGAATGGATTTGATAGGGACTGCAGACGAAAGACCGGCGGCGACGTCACTCATGATAGCACCATATGTCTGGCGGCGACGTTGTGGCGGCGTATATGAGACATTTCTAAAAATGATGAACGTCTTAAATACGACGCCTGATAAACACACGACGCCTCACACGACGCCTGATAAACACGTCGTGTCCAGTTAGCTATGTGTGTTTTCAGTGTGGAGTAGCATGATCCTTGATCCATGATCCTACAAGACGGACAACTATCAATCGAATGTGAGTACTGAATGTGACTAAGTTGTATTTATTTTAAGTTTTACAAATATTAAGATAGCAAAGTTAACGTAGCTTGTGAGAGTTGCTAACTATAAAAGCACAAACAACAATCATGTATGAGATTCAAACAAACTGCTCGTGTTCTAGTCTGTAATCATTTAATGTGTTGTAAACTGTGCTGTAATTGTTGAATATCTGGATTTCCTGAAGGCAGTGTTGCATAGTACACAACACAATAGCTGAGTTTGTGTGATGTGCTTGTTTGTGTTGCCGAGCCATGTACAATAATTGTGTTTGTTCCTCCTCCTACACTGAATGTGAAGCCTACTGTACTGTCACAGAACAAAACAAGAGTCCAGGCCAGTGTCTGTGAATTTCAACAAAATTAAACCTCAGGAGTGACAAATTCATCCAACAGCAATATGAAAGACTGACAGCATGACAACAAGACACATGAAAACTGTTATCACATAAAAACATATTTTTTTAACTTTTCCTAAATATGTACAGTACATGTACAAAAATGTGTAGAGCAATGATATGAGAAGTACTATACAAAGTTACAACATATCAGCAGTTCTTAGAGACAACACCAAGTTAGGGGAAAGGGAGGATTTAATAGCACTAAAACACAAAGTAAAACACCCACGAGGGGGGAACAAACGAGAACCAACCAATAAACTAAAAACATAAACCAAAACCTCCCACGAGGGGGACAAAACAGATGAACAGGGTAACTAACTCAAATATATCAACTTTGACAGGACTAACACTAAATACAACCAGACTAGGCACAAACAATAATCATGGCACTTAGATAGGCGTGAAACAAGGAGTGATACAAAATGACCAACACAAGACAATGAACACGAGGGCTATTTAAAGGGGAGGAAATCCAGAGGGGACAGGTGTGGGGCATGAACTAATTAACAAGCAACAACGAGCTGAAAGGGCGGGAACAGAAGCAGACCGGAGAGAGAGAGTATGGCAAACCAAAAGCGCCAAAAAGCCTCTCTCCACATGAAACAGGGGATCCTGTTATGATTCTGCCCCAAGACCAAGAAAGACATGACATGATGAGGCAGAATCACGACAGCCTTGTTCTGTGTCACCATTCTGGTGATGACGGTGTATTTAAATTAACATTTTTCTTTTAACAGACCATCATACAGACTCTGGCTGTGCTGCAGAATTTGTCCTTGTAGGAGCTTGAACAGGTATTCCTCTCAGGTCTGGATTACCATCTCAGGGAAGACAAGAAAAGGTATAATTACACAATGCCCAATTTACTCAAGTGTTTCCAGTATTTGGGTTAACTCGGCATGTTCTGTTTTATCGTTTCAGTAAATCACATGTATGTACCTGCAGCAGTTCACCACTGTCCTTTTCACAGCGATGTGTCTCATTCATTGATCATATTTCATATTCAGTGACAATTGCATTATCGCCTTTAAACCCTTCTATCAAAGACTTTGATGAATCTTAATGTTCATTATGTTGAAATTCATAATGTTATATTAATTCAATATAAATTAATTCTATTTTGTGTGTGTTTGTGGATGCATTCAGGTGCTCCGTATGTCCTGATCATTCCCTGTCACAGAGGCTGTCGTATAATGAAGTTGATGACCAGGACCTGATCTGTGCTGATGATGATGAGACAAAAGAGATGTTTAGCACCTTGCAGTGTGGTGTGCCAACACTCCGCTGAACACAGTATCTTAGTCGGACTGTAAAATAAACACTACAACTGAACAGAGTCACCTCCTTGTGTATAGTGCCCATGTGTTTTACTTGTTCCTTTGAACCTTGTTTTGAATTCAAAGACATTTGCATTGAGCCTGTCTCTGCTTTCAACCTCATAACTTGGTACTCTATGGCCCGGTTTCACAAACAGTACCGGACTAAAATGAATGTGTGACCTGTCTTAACTCAATATAACTTGCACAGAAATATCTTAAGATATGTCATTGTTATTGTTTTGTCTCAAGATGCACACCAGTAATGTGTTCTTATAAGGCATTTTTATAAAAGCAACATAAATATCTTAATTCAACTAAGGCTTAGTCCTGGCTTAAGCTAAGCTGTGTCTGTGAAACCGGCCTATATGTCTTTGCTGTATATACACATATATTTATATTCACGTATTTGCACTTCTAGTTGTTGATAAATATTGGTCAGGAGTCTTCTCCTACTTCTAGTATCATTTACATTTTTTATTAAACTTTGAAATTATATAGCTAAACAGATTTTATTTTCTCCTCCTCTTAGGAGTAGGTTAAGCTTGCAGCATGTCCATGTAGCAGCTGACAGATAACACGGTTTCTGTAGATATATTTTGTATCGTTATTTAGGACAAAGGCTAGTCTTTGGTGGGTCCGCTGGTGGAGCTCTCTCACTGGTCATGAGGAGAGTATCACTACAGGTGAGGCATCAGAAAGTTTGTTGGTGTTTTATGACATGAAAGCTCCTGTGAGAATGGCATTGTGTGTTTTACAGTCACGGAGGAACCTGTAGGGTCTGCGGTGCGGAAGGCAGGCGGTCACGTCATCCCGCGGGGAATGCGCTTTGGACAAGGAAAAGCCCAACGCTCGCTTCAGTGATGGAAAACTAGATCCACCGGAGAGGTTCTTTGCATGTATATACTCAGAAAATACTATTTGTTTGGGTGACTCTACACTGATACAGTGCATTAGGGTTTGCTGTATGCTAAGTGTATTGCGACGTTAACGTGTAATGTATTGCAGTTTGTTTTATTATACCCACGTTTCCCCCACCGTGTCCGCCTACCATGGGAATAGAACTGCCGCCGGCCGTGGTGGAGAGGAAGCAGGGGTCTCTGTACACGCTTTATCCTGACCGTTCATCATGCAGACCAGGCGGACATCTCCAACAGTTTGGACTGGTCACTGGATCACTGCATACATCCACAGCCACACCGGATGTCCATACTGTATTTATTTTTCAGTATGTGAGTGTGTGTAATTAAGCTGACCCGAGGGGTTGACAGGGTAGAGCCCGATGGAGACATACCAGACGGCATGTGCACAGACCCCAGAGGGCATCTGTGGGTCGCCTGCTACCATGGAGGAAGAGATTTTGGAGGAAGATAAAGCTTTTATACTGGCTTTTACTTTTCCGTAAAATAGCTGATAATCTGATATAATGTCGCTTCATTTTGATTGACTGTTTACACCCCGTCACCAGCAGAGGGCGCTGTTTCATAATGGTGTACAGGTTTCCTGTTGTGTTTTAGCTGCTGAATGAAGCTTTTCTTTAGGTTCAAGCACATAGGCTCATCTCAGACCACATTTGCTTGGGGAGTGCCTAAAACAAAAGGTTTATTTTGCTTTCTCACTTTGTCACTTAACTCTTGAAGTAGCCTTCTTGAACAAATATATATGTATATATATATATGAAGCGACTGGTTCCAAGATGAGATAACACGTCATGAGGTCATTAGGGGGGTGAGTGTAACGGAGGCCAGCTAGTGAAGAGCTGAGCCGTCTGTAAACCTCACTCCCGGCCAACAGAGACGCTCTAGATCCGTGGTCTTCAATCCTGGTCCTGGGGACCCACTGCTCTGCACATTTTGTACGTCTCCCTTAACTTGTATGCTTACTTCAGTTCATGGATCTCTCCCTTGACGATCTGATGATTTAAGTCAGGTGTGTTAGATATGGGAGACATGCAAAATGTGCAGAGCGGTGCGTCACCAGGAACGGAGCCGTGTTTGGGGTTGTATTAAGGATAAGATGAGGCACAAATGTGTGCATGTTGTGAATGGTGACCGAGTCGATTCCCTTGTCTAAGAAAATGCTGAATTAAATCGTTCACGGTAAACTGTGTGGCTTTCAACGTCGGTTTACACGTTATGGTAGATCAATGAAAATAAAACAAAAAACTTATTTACATTTATGCATTTGGCAGACGATTTTATCCAAAGCGACATACATTTCATTATCCTACACATTTATACTTAGGTTTGTGCAATCCCCTGGGATCCAACCCACATGCTCTTACCACTGAGCTACAGGATCGTTCATCACCAAAGACCAAAGATTTGAG
This sequence comes from Triplophysa siluroides, assembly GCA_006030095.1. Classification (NCBI taxonomy): domain Eukaryota; kingdom Metazoa; phylum Chordata; class Actinopteri; order Cypriniformes; family Nemacheilidae; genus Triplophysa; species Triplophysa siluroides. The sequence continues at coordinate 671,926 of VCII01000166.1, forward strand.
AATTATTGATTTAAAATATTTTATTAGTTCATTTGTAACAAATACAAACGTTGCTCGAGGAAAGCCTGTTTCTTTCAAACAAAATAATAAAACAAACTAAACCCAAACTACTGAACTGAGGTCAAACAAAGACCATAAATGTATCTCTAATCTTTATGTATTCCTTTCTTACAACCTTTAAAATAAAATAAAAGGATTTTTTCTTTGGATACTTTCAGACAGAGTTTTGTGAATTCAGCATTAAATGCCCACTGGACTCTACAGGTGATTCTTCAGGTTCTGGAAGATCTATAATTCTTAATGGACTTGGATCACCTACGTACACCAGGATTAAATCATTAAAAATTAAAATAAAAGGATTCATTTCCGGGGCTTAAAATACATCTTATTTGAGTTTCTAGTTAAAAAATTATTTTAAAACAAAACCACTTTTGTCTTGATCTTCATTGTTGTGTCACAAAAACACTACGTAAGTGTAAAATAAATTAATTTATACAGAAATACCTGTGTGGGAACGTGAATTCAAAATGAGTTCATCTGTTGTCTTTCATGCACAGAAACCTAAATCACATGTCAACACAAACAATGTTTTGTAGACATGCAGCAGAATCTTCAGATCTCACCTGTTAGTTTCTCCCTGTATTTATAAACGATGAATCCAAACAGACCCAAAAGAGCAAAAATGACAAAAGTGATGAAAAGTGTCATCCATGGACCGTCTGAAAGAGAAAAGCAGAAGATGATTTATTGGCCTCTTCGAGAACTCTGTTGAACACAAGACAATAGACCGGTTCAGCAGCAACAACATAACAAACGTTGTGTGGCCCAAAGTTAACTTCCGGTAGACCTTTTAGTTACGACGGTAAATCAGTAGCAAAACTTGAAAACATGTAGATTTCAATTTGTGAACTTGTAAAGAAGGTATTTGTATGTGTACACTACACTCACAGCCCCAATGTGAAAACTTGTCAAATAAAAACCTGAAGTTTAATGTTGAGATTTGCACTTGTGGACAAAACTCACAAATCGGTCATATTTCTATGAAAAATAGTCATAAATGTGTGAACTGGCATTCAAAAAATACATTGGCAGATACAAATGTATTGCACATATTTACACGTTTTCCTAGATTCGAATTTGAATTGCAACCACAAACAGGCATCTACAACCTCTCAAACCTGTCACTGCAGTTTCAAATCTCCCGCCTTGACTTTCGCGATAATCCCGCTGCAAAACTAACTCGTGCACTTGAAAACTACAACACTGTTCCAGAAAACTACAATCCGAAAGTTCAAGTTTGTGCAGCGCATTTCACCGACGACTGCTTATTGAGACTGGCTATGAGCGAAAGCTTCGGTTAAAAACTGGGGCCATTCCAACCATTACAACTTCGCTGGCGCTTCAGATTCACAGCCTGTAAGTTTATCGTCATTGTAAAACACTTTGTTACGGACTAACGCGAGTTGAGATTGTTGTGTGTTTGTGATCTGCAAATGCAGACACGCGCGCAACCTGAAATAAGACAACATAAGTCCTCATAATCAGTAATAATGTTCCAGATAGAGGCACAAATGTGAGGTTTATAATGTCTTTTTATGTTTAGTATTTATTTTGGGTATATTGTCTTTGTTGAGTCGCGACGAGACGTGGTGTAGCACCGGTTGATCAAATTTTATAAATAATTATTTATTATGTGACCATTCCCTGCTGTAACGCGAGCTTGTTTCTATCTCACACAAACTCTGTATGATGTATATGGTTGTTTGTTTATAGTCATTATAACGTCGTATATAAAAGGTATAACAGTAAGCTATAGTTTTTAACTATTTAACATCATATTTTTTAAATAAAACCTTACCAATCCTTTACATCCTGCTCAAGTCGCGCTGGCAAAGTTGATGTATCGGCTTCATCATCTTCACTTTCCGGATCAGATTCGGGCTCGAATTGATGTAAGGAAGTACCGATGACATTTTATCACCTGTCAGGAGAATTGCGTGGGAACATGATGTTCCGAATATGGTAAGAGGCGTTACATTTCCGTGAAACGTTTGCAGTACTTGACCAATCACTACGCACTGGTAAACTGGCCAATCATAGCACACCTCGCTTTTCAGAGCGATGAGCTTTGTTAAAAAATCAGCGCGTTTCAGAGAGGCGGAGCAAAGAGGAGATACAAACATGCACGGTATGTGTAAAATACAACGTTTTTAAACTTTAAATGGTGTATACACATTTCATTACATCTAAAACAGACAATAATATTCGTTTTAGCCGTGCAATATGACTCCTTTAAATTAAATACTGTATTAGTGATTTAAAAAACTCCTTTCATTGTGATTTCCCTGCCGGTAAGGGGCAGTGTGGCTCAGCCGCATGACGTTATCAAATGCCGCTCCGGATTGCAGCGGGATTATCGCGAAAGTCAAGGCGGGAGATTTGAAACTGCAGTGACAGGTCTGAGAGGTTGTAGATGCCTGTTTGTGGTTGAATCTTAACATTCAATTTCAGTTTATTATTTTACACGTTTTCACATAGTAGGCTAAGTGTACAGGTACAAATACTTACTTTACAAGTTCACAAATTGAAATCTACACGATCTCAAGTTTTGCTACTGATTTACCTTCATATTCAGTTGCCACTACAGCAGTGCACTGCACGCGTTCCCACTTCCGTCTGTTTGTTGGAGCTGAACGTGTTCACGAAAGACGACTCGCCTCATAACGCTCACTTGTGATTGGCTGAATGTTAGTTCACTCAAATCTATGTAACAAACCAGATAACATTTTTTAAATTGTAATGTTGTATTGCTGGTTTACTTGGTGCCCCTAAAGTCTTGGTGGCCCTGGGCACCCGCCCAACTGCCCATGCGGTTAATCCGCCTATGACAATAGTAGGGCGGGGTGTCACGAAACATATTTAAACCACCATTATTGATACTGTGATAATTCTACACATATAATAATATCGCAAATTATTTAGCAAGTTTTGCCTTTGGAGCCACAATTGTTAAAAAAACGTTTTATTTCCGTCCGCTTCATACACAACATTACCTGTGAAAAAACATCAGACATCAACAAGAACAACATCAGAAACACATCAAACATTGAGGTGAACAGAAAGACATAAACTCACTGGAAACAAACTGAGGTGAAGTGAAGGTTTCTGACATTTTAGACAATACGCTCGTTCTTTCCGTTTCTGAATGGCTCCTGATCGGTTGTGGCTAGCCGGAAGGGGTGCAAAATTCCTTTAGGGATACAGATCATGATACAGACACCTCCGCTGGGTTCTCTGTTCTGTTTCTGAACAGAATTTCTTAAATTCTGAGAATTTAAGAAATATTTTTTGTTCATTCAAACCAGTACCAACAGAAGAACTATAAAAACGGTTAACTTATCATTCAGTATTTTTGAATAATTTAAAGGTCTTGTCTTTTCCCTTTTTGTATGTTTTATGCGTTCCCCTTTGTCCTTCTTTTCTTTTTTTCTATGCCGTGCCCCCTCGCTGTAATATGTTGTATGTCTCTTTGTTCCTAGCACAAAAAGCCCTCCACTGGGCATGCGCACTTCAGTACCGCATAATTTTTGTCACGCTGACAACAGTTAATTACTATTTTTTATTGTAAGGTTATGTTTAGATTTACGGTAGGTGTAGGCGTTAGCTAATATAATTTATTGTAATTTTATGGCGAGATTTTGCATCACTTCCTGTCGTAGCTGTAACCTTTCTAACGACAACGGACGCACACCTGAACAAATAGAGCAGCGACGCGCGTCGTTACACGAGGAAGTTTGGTGACACGAAATAAGACGTGGCGGATAGAAGATAACTAATGTATGGCGGAAGAGCACTTCGACCTCGGCGCATTAATATCATCACTTAACGTGAGAGGGGGAGTTTTCCTTTAAAAATAATACGTGGTATAAATCGTCTTCTGAGAAACATGTTTATTGTTATAGCTTCTGACAGGCATTCCCAAATTGAAAATAAGATTTAAACAAAATAACAATTACCACTGGTCTCACTGTCCAAGGGCTAACAAACACTGGACAAACACTAAATGTACTGTTGACGTCTAATGCACCACTGAATGTTGTTTTGTATGTTTTGCAACAGTTGTGTATGAGTCTCTTGATTCTCCTGCTAAAAACATGGACCTAATCACACACTCGACGCTGGACAAAGGTCAAATTTGCAAAGATTGTGGAGCATTTCTCTGAAGTGGACAGTTTAATGTCTCCGGGCAAAGCAGAAACGCAAACAAAACTTACATTGATCGCCCAGGTAACAACACACATCTATAGAACAAATGTGAGAACACGTTATGTAAACAGTTTATTTGTATATTTTTCCCAACAAAGTCACTTAAACTATATGAGCAGTAAAACCATAATGCAGGGAAAAAGGGCAAAAAATAAAATCAAAATAAATACAAACCATAAACACAGACTTGAAAATAAACGCTGTATATGATTTGTACATGAAAACTGAATCAAGGGATGTATGTACACGAAGCTATGACCGACAGCCTCAAAATTCAAACACTCATAACGTTCATCATTCGAGATCCTCTGCTGGGAAAAGACATCTTACAAAAACCAAACGGGAAGAAATGACAGGTCACTGTATAAAAGGCATCGATAAAGCCAAATAAATATCCAGAGTTCAATAAGAGACACTGATTTGAATAATAGTTTGCTAAGGTCCATATATGGGCATTGATGGCAGGAAGCACTGAGCTTCTGAAGAGAAGAGAGAGAGAGAGAGAGAGAGAGTATCACACACGCTCTGTGCCCAGCGCTGGAGACCCAGCTGGACCCGGTCTGACCCGTCACAAGCTCCCAGTCACAGATCCACAGAAGAGGAGAACGTCTGATGTTACAGCAAATTCAGGACACATCTGCAGAAAACAGTGACACGTTTCATTCAGAAATGAGTTAAAGGGACAGTCCACCCAAAGGACAATTCTGTTATCCTTTACTCATCCTCAAGTTGTTCCAAATCTGTATAAAATGACTTTGTTCTGATGAACACAGAGAAAGATATTTGGAAGAATGTTAGCAATTTTCACTTTTTGGGACATCATTGACTACTATAGTAGGAAGAATTGCAATTTGGTTTGCAATGGCAACCAAATGTGCCCCCAGAACAGTTATTTTCTTCAAAATATCTAATTTTGTCTACAGCAGGACCAAAAATAGACAATATATCTTGTTCTACTTTGGTAATGGATGATGTCCCAGAACTGAAAATTGCTAAACTTCTTCCAAAGATCTTTCTTTGTGTTCAACGGAACAAAGAAATGTATGCAGATTTGAAAGAAAATGAAATAATTTTTATTTTTGTGTGGAGTATGCATTAAAACACATGGGGGTTCGGTACGTACAGCTTGCGGGCTGCTCCCCGAATCTCCTCATCAGCTGGTCATGGGTGAACTTCACAAATGCATCATATTGTTCTGAAGAGAAAAAAATAGAAATAAAATCGCATCAGAAAAACTAGCTGCTGTATTCACATCAGGTCTGTCTCCACCATCAAGCCGGATTTTGACATCCAGAGCCAGACTGTTGTGCTCCATAATAACGAACAAGAATAATCGTTACAGCTGATACCTGCAAGTTTGGTGGTCAAGATCTCATCGTACTCCTCCCGGACCTTCTCCTCACGCTCCTTCAGCAGACGCTCGCAGATCATTCCCACCTGCTTCAGCGTGAATAACGGCTGCTCCCGTCTGGAAGGAGACGCCGATCCAGACGAACCTAACAAATAAAACCAGACAAGATAACCAGCTGCATAACCAGAACACAGGCCCACAAATCTGCCCATCAAAACCTTAATCATTCTAAAAGAAACATCACATGAATGGATGAAGGAAGGGCACCTGGTATTGTGTTGCTGATGGAGGTTTGTGGCTGGGAATCGATGGGGCAGCAGGTGTCTGTCGGCTGGAAACTGCTCTCCAGATGTCTTCTCTTCTGCATGCGCTTGTACTCCTGCTTGATGTTACTCAGGATTTGCTCTGAAAAAAAATGTTTTTTTAACAAAGTAGCTCTGTGGTTAAAAGACAGATAGTAGAGCTCAGAAACACAGGCGGAAGATATTTGGAAGAATGCTTGTAACCAAACGGTTCTTGGCCATCATTAACTACCATAGTAGAAGTTTCAGTGGTAGTCAAACGTGCCCTAGAAATAGTTTGCTTTCCTACATTCTTCAAAATATCTTCACAGAACAAAGAAATGTATGCAGCAATTTTTCCTACTATGGTAGTCAATGGTGGCCAAGAACTGTTTGGTTATAAGCTTTCTTCCAAATTTCTTTCTCTGTCTTCATCAAAACAAAGATATTTATACAGATTTGGAACAACTTGATAGTGAGTAAATGATGACAGAATTTTTTCTGTTTCTTTAAAAACCATGGTTTCTTACAAATCAGGCAGAGGTTGCGCTAGACTTTTTTTATTGTCCATCATTTTGACAGACAGGCTCGTAAAAAATCTGTCATAATCTATCATTACCCGTCGCTATGGTGCAAGGTGGCTTTACATGGTAATTAGCATGTTTGTGACGTCATCACGCTGTACTTACGTCAACGCTCGGAACTTGCTGTATTTGAATACAACTGAATGAACAATAAATCTGCTGTTGTTCATATTCATTTATCTATTTAAACTTTCTGTTGTCAGACATAAAACAACAATTACAGACAAATGTTTCTGTTCACATGTGCAGTGCAGTCAGTAACAATGACAGGTGCTGGTAAATGGTGTTTTGTACTCGCTCACTCACACGTAAGCTGCGGTTTGGTCATGAATGTGCTGCTTCTGCCGCTCACTGAACAGAGAAGATACCGAGAGACCTTTTTCCACTCACTGAAAGCTAATGTTTATTCCAAATAAAGTCACTTTTCTGAAGGAAAAAGCTCTGTAAACACCACACCACTGCGCGCCTGTGTGTATGTTTGCACGGGACACGGGGTCTGAGTGACCGCACACAATTTTTCCTAAATAGACCAGGCATTTTCAAGTAAGCTAATGAATGGGAACCGCACGCTCCTTCTCGATCGTGTTCAGGGCAGGGTTAGTAGCCTACAATCGCGTTCTAATGAAGGGCAATGACAAAACGGGGAATTACAAATTGCCCTTATTGTAATCCGTCATTTGACGGACGGCCTTCAGATTTTGCAGTCACTGATAAAAAAAAAATCTGTCAATGACGGATAATTTTTGGTTAACGCGACCTCTGTAACCAGGACTTCTCAACCTTTTTGACTACAAGGCCCCCCATTGTATTCAATAATATTAAACCCCCCCACAAAAACTCTTTTAGAGCTTGTCATTAACTAGAAAAAATAAATCGTTATAAAAATGAGAAATACCTTGTTTTTGTATTTCAAAGCTCATTTTGTTTCATCTTCTTGGGGCCCTCTTAGAAGTCAGCTGGGGCCCACTAGTGAAGAACCACGGTTCTAAACCATGTTTTCACACTAGACATGCACCGGTGTGTATTGGCTGCTGATGATACGAGTTCATTTTTAATCGATCTAAAATCATCAACAAATCAGCTATGGCCATGAGGGGGCTAAAACCAGGCATTGAATTGAATTGAAAGTGGCGGATTTCCAGTAGAAAACGTTAAGGATTTCCATCTTTTGTGTATGAGAACTAAACACCACGCAAATTTCATAAAGTGAATATTTGCAATCCCCACCATTGACTAAGCATGATATAACAAAGAGTTAATTGAATATATATATGTATTAAGGCACTGAATTGTACCAATGTTTATGTACATTCCCTCTAGGTTAAATAACTTCAAACTTACCGCAACAAAATGAAATCTGTGTAAAAATGATGAATGGATCCGTTGCATGTTCCATGATTTGATGATGTAGCTTTAAAATAGCTAGCATACCGTACTGCGTGTGTTTTTGAACTTTTATCATTTAAAACGTAAACACAACACTGATCTATATTAATGACAAAAGTTCAAATAAGTTAGCATGTGACAAACAACGTCCTTTGCCATTTGGTAAAATCGATATCGACCAAATATATAATAATAACCATAGCTGCTTTCCTAACTGACACTGATAACAATCGTGGTAAACTGTCATGTGTGTTTCAAAAACATGATTGTTGTTTAACTTACTAAAACTACGTTAGTCTCGATTATAAATCAGATCATAACAGATCACAGCTAGCATAGTTAGCAACACTCATTAAAAAGCTTATCGAACAAAACACTGGTTAACGTTCATGTGATGTTTTTAACCATAAAGTATAATGTCAATAAAGTGTCAGAAGCATATATATAAATTGATATATGACTACATGAACACATTAAACATGTATGTTCATAACCGTGACGTATAATCGTGAGGTCACGTCACTGCGATCAGTGGATTTCTTCGTTTTAACACGACGCGATGAGTGTAAACACACATGTTTAATGTAAACTGAATGTGTTTGAGATGTTACAAACCTGTGGTAAGGACTGAAGATACTGCGCCGAAGGGCGACGGCTCCATGCGCAGGTATTTCTGCGGAGATCCGCTGGAGGTGGACGGGGACATGGGCGCACATCTTCTCCTCTTCGGAGACGCCGGGTTCATAAGAGGATCAAAATCCAGAGTCCGTTTCAGAGTGGCTCCGCATGCCATTTTATCTGAAGCCTCGAAAGTTAAAGCGAGCAATCCGCGAAAAAATACCACACACACAGCCCGAGCCTCCAGCTAGCGACAGTCCTGCTCCGATCTCTAGGGAACGCGACTCGATCGCTTCGTTTTATTCAAATCCTGCGTCGACCTTCCACGCAAAACATCCGCTAGGAAATAATAAACGTTTAAGCACACTAAAGAACGTGGATGAGGCGTCGATAATCTACATGAAAACGCCGATGATTTCGGATTGTGCCAACAACCGCGGTCCGACGCCTCTAGATTTCCGCCGGCTAACAAATATGGCGTGGAAACAAAACATTTGACGAAGTGACCTCTCTGCGCATGCGCGGCGGCGCTCAAGGGAAGAAGGGACTTGTAGTTTTTAAAATATATTTCCTCGTGGATTGTGCCTGTAAATAGGAGCCTTGAAAACTACATTACCCAGAATTTACGTCTCGCTTTTTTTTAGCTAAGTGAAGTTCCCATTGGTGGTTGTGGATTGTTTGTGAATTTGAAAAAAGCACTTCACACACAGACACTGGATTGATTTACTCTATTCAATTTGCATTTTATCCCTGAATCCCTCAACCAAACCTGTTGACATAGGTTGAAAAAAAAATGATTTGATTATATGACCTGTATTGTATGAGAACACACCTATTCCGACCTCTTATAAGTTTAATTAATACATAAACACTTAGTTTTCACAACAATACAGATAGACATATTGGAATTTCTTCCTGTGTTAAGCAGAACAAATAAATGTATACAGGTTTGGAACAATCTAAGGATGAGTAATTGATGACAAAATGTTGTGTTTTTGTGAACTATCCCTTTAATAACAATATATTTTCCATAATGTCTTTATTTTAAAATTTCCATAGCTGAAAAAAGATGTATCTTTTTTTAAAAGATACATCTTTAGTTCATTGTGTCATTTTTTGGACAATGGACAAAATCAAAATACAGTACTTTCTTTTGAACACCACAATACAACATTCTACCTTAGGAAATTAACCATGTTTTCTTTTTACTGTAGTAACCATGAAAGATTTTGCCTCAACATTGATTGTAAAAAATACAATGTTAGTCAAAAGTGCCCCAGAACTGTGTGCTGTCCCACATTCTTCAAAATATCTTCTTTTGTGCTCAACAGAACAAAACAATTATAAAGTAATTGTTCCTACTATGAGAGTCAATGGGGGGCAAGATCTGTCTGGTTATAAGCATTCTTCCAAATATCTTTCTCTGTGTTCATCAGAACAAAGACATTTATACACATTTGGAACAACTCAAAGGTGAGTAAATGATGACAGAATTTTCACTTTTGGGTGAAGTGTCCCTTTAAGGGTCCTAGAGATTTTTGTGTTTCTCCACATCCACAATCAGTTTGGCAGCATCTATTGCAGTAGCCTTGTAAAAAAAATAGCTCTTAATTTCGTGGGCCAAGGGCTGTTCTGTGAGTGTAAACCTTTGCAATACTGTTTTTAAACTAATTGTTTCACTGTTTTGTTAAGCTTTTAAAAATCTTTAACAATGTTTATTGTTTAATCAACATTTAACTTTCAGGTTGACATGTTATTAGTGACGTAAACTTGATATACAAAATGGTACTCATTCAGTACAAGGATATTATCAAAGCACCAGAGCATGACAATGATCCCGATTCAATTATTATGCAGTACAATCTTTTATGAAGGTGCCACTTTGTAGTATAAATGATGTGAGTAATGTTTTCACTATTAAGAATGTAAAGAGACCCAGGGACGCTGCTTGCTATTCTGGACCCCATTGCTAAATTATAGTTAGGGCCTTTAATTTGTTCACGCAGGCCCCCTAACATGTCGCTCTGGGCCCCCAAAAGTGCTTGGGCCCTTAGAATCATCCTAACCTTCCCCTCTTATGGCACCCCTGAGGACACCTAGGACATTATGAGTAAAACGGAAGAATTAAATGTTATTTTTTTAAATAAATAATTTTGATGATTATCATTGTTTATTTTTTCATGTAAAAAGACCTAGTACATTATGATTGAAACAGATTAATTGTATTTATTTGTTTATTTTTATAAATATATCATTACACAACCGTTTTATGTTTTGGGGAGCTCTCCCCGCCCAGTATGGCCGTGCCCGTGCCCGACCGCGACAGAAACCCCGTCGATGCGCGCTGGCGCGAGTTTCTGCGCGTTCCCGAGCGAGATCGTTCATACAGCGCCGCGCGTGAGTAGCGCCGCCCGCCATTTTACATTATCGGGAATCGCGCGGAGCTCCGCCGGGGACGATTTACCGGTCTCATCATACCGAACCTACACTCACACTAAACCCAAACAACCCGGAAAAACACCGTCAGGTAACCGTGCGCCCGCTCAGGGGATTCAGTGCCGTTTACCGCTGTGTGGAGGTTTATTTCACCGCTGTTTGGAAACAATGTGAGGCGCGCGCGCGGGGGGAGGGGGTACACCGGACTCGTTTAACACCGGACTCGTTTAACACCCGTTACGGAGTTAAATCAGACCTGCAGATCAGATTAAACATCTGCTTGAGAGCAATTGTGTGGTTTATTATCGCGTGTGAGGTGCGGCTGAAGTCGTTTGTTTTACGTGTTTTGTATGGGTCACGCGGGTGATTTAACGTCAGCAGGCTAGTGCTAATGTTGTTATGAAACATATTTAGCACACTCGTATTGTCTTTTCATATATTTTTTATTTTTTTCTTCATGCCAATAAATAACGATATCAGCACGTTTGATGTTTTTTTTGTTTGTATAAACGCAGTTTGGCCGGTGTTGAGCTGAAGCGGCCCGAAACCACACCGGCGCGTGCACATGTTTCCTTTCACCTGCGCTCAGGTGTGCAGACATAAGCCGCGCAAATGATACAAACAGTGTTTCAGTTTAGACATCAACCTTGTTTAGATGGTGTTTGCGCATAGAAACCGTGGAGATATGATGTTTGATAATAGGCCTGATTGTGTAGATGGTGTTTAATGCGTTTTTAACACCAGTAAGTTACAGTGTAAAATACGTAACTGATCCGAAATAGACTCAAATCACGTGTGTGTTAGTAGGATGATGTTCTGAGCGCATCATGGTTTGTTTCTTATGTGGAATACAGATTATGTGATTATATTTGTTCATGTTGTGAAATGGCTGTAGTGCTGCCTTCACGTGCCCTCGGAAACTCTAAAATTCCCACTTCAACCCGGAAATATTTGATGAAACGATGCTCTTTTCATGTTAGCAGATACTTAGATTGTCTTAATGCTACTAAATCATAATAACATTAATGTTGTAATGTTAGTAAATGCTTTTTAATGTTACTAAATCCAGATGTTACTTACGGGTTGAAGTGGTAATTATAGAATTTCCCGAAAGCAGGTGAAGGCAGCATAAGTTATATTTGTGGGTGATGGGGGTGTGTGTAAGAATCGCTTTAATCATGTCTGAATACCTGTTAGTGATGTCATACTTTTTACCAAGCCTTGTTTGTCAAATGCATGCAGACGAAAACAGCCTTCAGTGTCAAATTGAATAAAATGTAAATGTATTTTTTACTGCCGTTATTTGTCTGTCTGCCTCTACCAAAACCTGGAATAATTTGGCTCATTGCATTTGAACAGATTTCTGGAGACATGGCCACAGAACATATTAATGGGAATGGTACAGAAGAACCAATGGACACGTCTGCTGCGGTTACCCATTCTGACCACTTCAACGCTTTATTAGAAGCTGGTTTACCACAGAAAGTTGCAGAAAAGCTAGATGAAATTTACCTAGCAGGTAAGCCAAAACTCCAGCCCTCCAAATGGACTCTTCACCCTTGTTCTATATCACATTGCGTGCATGTTGAAGTGTGCCCGTCACATCTCTCTCTCAGTAGGGAATTGGAATGTAGTTAGCAACTTTGTGTGGTTTCACTGCAAAATGGGTACTGCAGCGTCCAGCGCTGCTGAATTACAACGGCCAAATCGAGCGTGTCTGGTTCGAACCAGAGAGGAGTCTTTTTGGGGATTAGCTGTTTTAAAGGGGGGTGAGGAGGGGGCAGTCCCGGGGGAAACGTGGGCCAGCTGGGCATATGCTGGGACAATAGAAGCAGCTGTCTGGAGCAGGGACAGGTGAAGTCCCCCCGTGGCTTATCGCTAACAGATGCTAAATCTAAACTGGGTGAGATGAGCTGGGTGCTTTTACAATAATCATTGTTTATTTAAATGAATAAGTAGATAGGTGATAGCCAGTTGAATGTAGGCCATGCACTAGCGAGGGATATTTAAAAGGTATGTAACTATGTTGCGGCACAGTATATCGTGATATAGAAAGCTATCAAGCTTTTTACTCAATGTGAAGTCTGTTTAAACCTGTTGGGTAAGCTGCCAACGCATGACGTGTCACCACATAAAATGTTTTACTTTTTGGGGAGGTTATGTCTTAAGTCTTACTTTCAACACTGCTTTACATTTTATTTTTGTTAGTTTACATATAGAAGGTTCAGTGAAACCTTAAATATTGTCAGTTCTATAAGAAGTTGTATGTGCAACAAAAATGTTCTTGAAAATATTCTATTTGAATTTAATTGACATCGTTACGCCCCTGATAAAGTTGATTCAAGATTTACTGCTGCTTCCACAAATACATCTAATGTATTTCTGGGAGGATTTAAAATACTATTTTTCCTTGAAGCCTCGTCCAAATGATGATAACCTTGAACTCTCTCTCCGAGTAACACTGTTACTCTGATGTACAACAGGAAAATCTGATTGGACGCTGGTTGTGACGTGCTGTGTGTGAGTGATGTCTGCCGTGGGTGAAACGTGTCTGAGATTTGCCTGCTTTCCTCCCCGCAGGTCTCCTAGCTCACAGTGACCTGGACGAAAGGGCCATTGAAGCGCTAAAGGAGTTCAACGAGGAAGGTGCACTGCAGGTTCTCGTGCAGTTCAAAGAGAGCGATCTATCCCATGTGCAGGTGAGCACGCTCGCTGCGCTGTGTGAGAGCGATCACGTGAAGTGAGCCTTTATTGACACACTCTCTCTCATCCAGAACAAAAGTGCCTTTCTCTGTGGTGTTATGAAGACCTACAGACAGAGAGAGAAACAGGGGTCCAAAGTTCTAGACTCCAGTAAAGGACCAGATGAAGCGAAAATTAAAGTAAGTCCAGTGATGGGTTTCTGATGGCCGTAATGAATGTAGATGTAATTTGCTGCTTTTTTGTCTTCAGACTCTGCTTGAGAGGACAGGCTACACCCTTGATGTCACTACAGGCCAGCGGAAGTATGGCGGCCCTCCCCCTGAGTCCATCTACACTGGTGCTCAGCCCAATATTGGAACAGAGGTGAGTGAAATGCTGTTAGGATTAGAGGTCTGTGAGGTTTGTGTCCAAATGATGAATGTACACTGTTCTGGAGTAACTCTGTTAAGCTGACGGTTTACCGCTAAGATCTGATAGGGTGTGACGCTGAACATTTGAGGAGGACCTGACTGCTATAAACCCTGTTGTCAGCTGTTAAAACACATTATGAAATCGACTGTGATGTGTAAAATAAAGATTCCCAAATCCCGCTGACATCAGTTTTCGGTGCGTGTGTCTCATCTCCACTCCTTGTGCTGCAGATCTTTGTAGGGAAGATCCCGAGGGACTTGTTTGAGGATGAGCTAGTGCCTCTGTTTGAGAAGGCCGGACCGATCTGGGACCTGCGTCTGATGATGGACCCTCTGAGCGGCCTGAACAGGGGATACGCCTTCCTCACATTCTGCACTAAAGAGGCTGCACAGGAGGCTGTCAAGCTAGTAAGAAGAACTATTTCTTTAGTCGTCGTTCTGGCTCAAAATGACGAAGCTCCATAGAGCATATACAGTCTTCCTTAAAATAATTGAAATGACTCCAGCGAGTTAATAAATGCCTGAGGAATATTTTGAGCAAAAAACTGAAACCAAAAGGCACATGCACTGCTAACTACTCGGTACTAATTTACTGAAAATCTAGCAGTGTTTGTTGAATTTGCGTGGAAACATCCGGTCTCAGTTTGGAAATGTGTAGTGGTTTCAGGAATGGGGGAAAGTATTCATGTGTCCTTTTTCTTTGCAGTATAACAATCATGAAATTCGCTCTGGCAAACTCATCGGCGTGTGTATCTCGGTCGCAAACAACAGACTCTTTGTGGGCTCCATCCCCAAGAGCAAGACAAAGGAACAGATTGTAGAAGAGTTTGCCAAAGTCACAGGTGAGCTGGTGATGTTGATGTATGCACTGCTCCATGCTGAACATTTCGACATGTTCTCTTGGGGTTAAATGATGTACAAAACTCGCTGTCTTCTCACCATCAGAGGGACTCACCGACGTGATCCTGTACCATCAGCCCGATGATAAGAGGAAGAACAGGGGCTTTTGTTTTCTGGAGTATGAGGACCACAAAACGGCAGCACAGGCGCGACGAAGGCTCATGAGTGGGAAGGTGAAGGTCTGGGGCAATGTTGTCACAGTCGAGTGGGCCGACCCTATCGAGGACCCTGACCCGGAGGTCATGGCAAAGGTCAGAACCTGCTCGGACTATAATTTTGTGGTTTTTCTTTCATGACTAATTTGAATCTTGTACAGTAACGACTGCCTTGAAGTATGTGAATAAAGTGGTCTGATTATGTACTCTGTGTCATTGGCTGTCCAAATGATGAGTTTTGTACATTGTTCTGGAGTGATTTTGTTACGGTGACAGATTACCGCTAAGATCTGACTGGACAGACACTTGAAGCATGTGCTGCGCTCCTAGCCGTAAGTCTCAGGGTTTCAGATCTAATGAACTGACAGTCTGTTGTGTCCACGTGTGCCGTCAGGTGAAAGTATTGTTTGTCAGGAACCTGGCCAACAGCGTAACGGAGGAAATACTTGAAACAACATTTGGCCAGTTTGGCAAACTGGAGCGAGTGAAGAAACTTAAAGACTACGCCTTCATTCACTTCGATGAGAGAGACGGTGCGGTGAAGGTAATGACATCGAGAGTTATTTTGGTGGGGTGGGAAGCCTGTTTGTCGAACGGGGATAACAGCGGCGTGGTGAATGTTGACAGGCCCTGGAGGAAATGAACGGAAAAGATTTGGAGGGAGAGAACATTGAGATTGTGTTCGCCAAACCACCAGACCAGAAACGTAAAGAGAGGAAGGCACAGCGCCAAGCAGCTAAGACACACATGTGAGTTTCTATGGGTGTCTTTCTCGAGGAATAATTTTCTTGTGTTCTGTATAGCTAATGTACTGTATGTGCGCTTGTTGTTTTTATCTAGGTATGATGATTACTACTATTATGGCCCCCCTCAAATGCCACCTCCTGCCAGAGGCCGGGGCAGGGGTGCCGGACGCGGCGGTTACGCCTACCCGCCCGACTATTACGGCTACGAAGATTACTACGACTATTATGGTTACGACTACCATAACTACAGGGGTGGCTACGATGACCCGTACTACGGCTACGATGATTACCAGGTGCCCGCTCGAGGCCGTGGGGGGCGTGGCGGAGCCAGAGGCGGGGCGTCTCCGGTGCGTGGCCGAGGGGCCGGCGCTCCACGGGGCAGGGCGGGCTTCACGCAGCGCGGCGGTGTCGGACCGGGAGCGAGCAGAGGCCCACGGGGAGGAGCCAGAGGCGGGGTTCTGCCGAGAGGGCGCGGGGTACGTGGTGCTCGGGGTGGACGCGGTGGAAATGTAGGAGGCAAGCGCAAAGCCGATGGCTACAACCAGCCAGATTCCAAACGGCGCCAGACCATTAATCAGAACTGGGGCTCGCAACCCATTGCACAGCAACCCTTGCAAGGTGGCGATCATTCTGGTAACTATGGTTACAAATCTGACAACCAGGAGTTTTATCAGGATTCTTTTGGGCAACAGTGGAAGTAGAGATCGTAGGGCCTTTTTTTGTTTTTGTTTTTTTAAATAAGAAACCCATTTTATAGAGACTTGATTGGTCCTAAAACACGTTAAAGGTTGCCTCCTCTCTCTTTTTCCCGGCGGGTTTTCTTGTATATATTTTAAGAATCCGCTTGGACTCGATCAGTAGTCACACACTCCCACCTGCTTCTGCCGAACTGATTTTGTCTTTTGTTTGAGAATCGTTTCCTACCTTTTAAAAATCGGGATTGAAATTTTTAAATTTGCAGTTCTGTGTCTATTTGGCAATTTAGTACCATGTATGTTCATAGGATTTTTGCTCTCCATGTCTTTAAGTAGGTAACAGCAACAAAAAAGGACGGGAGAAACTGTCTCCTAAACATGTATTCAAGAAAAAAAGAGAAAAAAACGAAAAAAAAATTGATATTTGTATGTTACAAAAGATAATGCTAGTAAAATAGCTTGTCTTGTGTTTGGGGAAGAAGAAAAAACACGATAAAAGAGGACTTGATCCTAATTTTTGGCTTTACATTTTGGCTTGTATTCTTTGCTGTTTGTCTGCTTGAATAAACATACACGCACCAGTGTACAAAAACTCAAATTGTGTTTCAAATTCATGTTTCGGCAAATTCTCTCTTCAAATTGCCTACAAATTTATGGCTCCTTGTGGAAGAAAAAGGACTAAAGGTTTGCCTGTTAGACGTGCTGCTACCTCACTCTGCATGCCTTCAGATGATATATCACCGACAGTCCATCCCACTCGAGCTTTGTGTAAATACATGATATCATTTCACACAATGACGACAACGACAACAACAGTTCACTGCCATTTCAATCTGGAGCCTTCTCTCTCCTGAGGTCCCGCTCTGTTTTTTTGTGATAAGCATTCAGAGGGGTTTTGTTAGAAAAACTCAGCTGAGATCGACGTTCGCTCATAGCCACAGAAAGCACAATTTGACCCAAAGCGGACGAGGCGTCTTTGTCGCTGGAGGCTCTTAACTCTTTGCCCTTGCACGTTTGTTCCAAATTGTTAGCGAACGGTGGGAAATCTTTACCAGCATGCATGCGCTTTTGTCTCTGTAGTCAATCTGTTCTGTTTCTCTGTAAACGATCATAACCCCTCCCACCCCTTCCTAATACCTGTCGCTTCGAGCCAAACCGCTGCTTGTCTACTCTCGTGCATGCCTCGGATCACAGGGTGTCGGTAGTGTCTAGTGAATGCATCGTACTTGCAGTCTTTTGTGTTGTTTTGTTTTGATATGTTTATCCTTTTTGTTGTTGTATTTGTTGTTAACGCTCCTCTAATTTGTGTCCCTTTTGTCACCTGGCTAGCAGGGTAAGGGGCTGGAGGCGGCTCTTGACACGTACCAGTGAAGGCTGACTCGCTCGGTGGGGTGCTGCCGCTGGATGTGCTGGTAAGGTCCGTTCCACGGTCCGACTCGGTTCCTGCCTCACGGAAGCTCCCCGTCTGCCTCCAGGATTGCCGTCAGAGCCACCATAAGACCTGTTTGGACTTTGAACCGTAATGCCACTACAGTAAATTCTGGAGGTGGAGATGCCCAAAGGATGTTTCTCCTCAACGTGAAATGTATTTTGCACTTTGTAGATGTTTGAAGTGGCTTGGAGGTGCTGTTGGTGTATATTATTGTGCGTTTTAACCGCGGCTTGGCTTGTGTCGAGTCTTGTTTAGTTTTTTATTTGATGTGTTTTTACCACCTGGCGTGCTTGGCCAGGCATTCCAGGTCAATGGTTCCTCTTGGAACCTTTTTTGCTTTTTTCTTCAGTGAGTTGATGTTAAAGGGTGGGTTAACTACCTCATAGTGGAGGCTGAAACTGCCCTGTCTGTACTGTACATATGATGTAAGCAGGGCTTTTTATATTCCACACTTATGCACAAGGGCCGCAGCAGAGCCGATGTACTTAGTGTATTATAGTCCTTTTGTATAGCGCAGAACAGTCAGACTGGACATGTGTCTGAAACTCATATGATGAGTCTAAAGTCACTGGTTTGTTTTCTGTAAAGGTGAGGAAAAAGCTACTTTTTAAAAGCTTGAGCTATTTTCTCAAGCATTTTGTAAAAAATCTGCAGCTCGATCAGTTTTTAATCGACATCATCTCTTTTGTATGCCGTGTCACAGTTTCAGAGGTAAGTTTATAAATGTCATGCACTAGAATGAGACGGCCCGTCAGATCTCACAGGACCGAGAGGAACTCGTGCTTCCCTGTTCTCCTCTCATCAGAGGCTTGAGATCAGTCGCCTCCCTGCCGCTCATCTTCAATCAGACTGTTGCCATAACTCTAGAGTCTGTTGTATGAGCTGTGCTTGGGATGGACAGGAAGTGATGTCATGTAACTGGGCACACCAGAGCTGCCTTTACATCACATTAAATGTGATGACTTAATGAGATATGCATCATTGTGGCCATGTGATTGGTGATTTTAATTCTGTCTCTCTTACAAGTACAGGGTTTATATCTTTGAAAAGGGATTTTCTTTTGCATCTGACAACATTGACTGAATTATGAACATGACTGACTGCCACTATTTCTGTATGATCATGAAGCCATTTTATCAGAAGTGGTGTTTGTTTTGAATTCACAATACTGCTGCATAAGTGTTTGCATTCCTGCAAATAAATTTTGTTACTGAACATGTGTGGATGATTTTGTCTTTAAATAACTTGTTTTTCAAGCAAACTTGCATTTTTCTACATCCTTAATGTAATCTCCAGTATCGTAGTATATACATTTGAGAATGTAATATAAGTCTTATAATTAAGTTATGGTTTACTTGTATACACTTTGTGTCAGTGCATTGTTTTACAGACTGACTTTTGTTCTCATTGGTCTCGGTTGTGTCTCACTGAAGTAAGGTAATCGTTAAAAGTTAATCGTTTTTTGAGTTTTGAGCAAGTTTTGAAATTGGCCCACGCTCACTTACAAACAACTGTCATTGTAAAGCAACTTCCAGAAATAAGAAAAGCAACGATTTAAGCACGAACAAAAGGGCGAAAAACAGGAAGAGGCCAAAAACGTCATTCCTGTTTCCTTCCGCCCCGAGTGACGTCACTACCGATGGGCGGAGTCTCCGAGCTGTTTCAGTTATATCTATGGTTTCAGTTTTCTTATTTATTATTTCGAGTTCTCGTATTTAACTAAGTCTTAAATATATGTATCTAACGTTTTGATTAAATTGTCACATTCTCGAAATAAAGCCAGCTAATAAATATCTTTAGGGAGCATGTTATAACTGTTTAAAGTGTGTAAAATAATGATTTTGATTTACAATATGAATTTATTGGGATCGCCTCGTCAAGCGCCTTACAAACACAAGTTATCCACGTTTTTAATCGTTTAGGTAATTCAAATGTTTATTACGTTTTTAAATGTATAATACATTTAAAGCTATACATTTATTTGTTACAAAGAATATCGAATAAAACATGTTTTTTTTTTACCAGAAAATGTACATTTGTGTATATTTTTTTTTTAAAAACACCAAATAGTATATGTTTACAAAATAAAACAAAACTAACATAAATATTCTTAACAATAAAATCACAAAGATTCCCCCCAAAGGAACTGTTCTTCCTCCGAGGCGTGACCTCGCGAAGGTGACGCAATTTTACGCCTCCTTGCACTGATTGGCTGGTCAGTGTCGCGGAGTCTCATGATTTGCTAAGCGGTACATTTTGAAAACATTCCGTTGAAGTGAAAATGTGTGTGTCCGTACAGAGATAGTTAGCTAAAAGAACACCAAAAAGTTAGAATATAAGTGAGTCGTAATTTGATAGCTACCATTCAAATGAACGTATAAACCTTCACCGCGGGCTTTTGGACATTCACTAGAAGAACAGATGGACACCGCGTCTTATTTTCAGTAAGATCTTCAATCGTCGTGTTCTGGTTTTGCATTATGATGTCATTTCATTTACAGCACACTTGTGATTGTGTTGAAAGTGTTTGAGTGGATGTTTACTGTATGCATAGTATCAGGATAATGTGAGTTTCCACAGCATCTATTCTCCTTGAACATCTTCATTCACAAATCTTCATTTCAGGACTTTTGAGTCCAGCGTCCGCAGTTATGTCGGCGATGACCCTTTAGACCCATGGGATAAGTAAGTCGAGTTTTGATGAAATCTCCATCTGGTTATATATGCAATGTTTCACATGTGTTGTGTTGTGTTGTGTTAGGTTTGTACAGTTTCTGGAGAGCAGGTTGTCGCTGGAGGAGAAGAAGGGTCTGTCTGTGGTGTTGGACCGCCTGGTTCAAACCTTCCTTCAGGATGAACGATACCACAATGACCTGCGATACGTCACTCACTGTATCAAATGTGTAAGTTCACTGCATGCATTCGCAATCACATGGAACACACAAGACTTTCTGCTGCAGAACACAAAAGAAGATATTTTAAAGAAAGTTGGTAACCGAACAGCGCCGGCACCCGTTCACTTCTATTGTATGGACACCAAACCAATGCAAGTCAATGGGTGCCGGTTAACAACATTCTTCAAAATATCTTTTTTTGTTCTGCGGAAGAATGAAAGTACATACAGGTTTGAAATGACTAGAGGGTGAGTAAGTGATGACAGAATCACTTTAATACACTTCGAACGTCCTCCGCAGGCGAGTTTCTACAGCGATCCCATCGAGGTGTACAGTCACCTTCACAGTCAGGGTGTGGGGACGCAGGCCGCTGCGCTCTATATGGATTGGGCGCTTCAGTTTGAGAAGAAGGGACTGATCCCGCAGGCAGAGGCGGTGTACCAGAGAGCCCTGGAGAACAAGGCCCAACCGCAGGACAGCGTGCTTCAACAATACAAGTGAGTGATCGTCTCGCTCTTATTCAGGATGCTCTCGGGTGGTTGATATAACGTGTTTCTTATGGCTTCACAGGCTCTTCCAGAGTCGAATGTCTGCAAACGCTCAGACGACTGTGCCAGGTACAGTAGTCAATCTTCTGTGTGAGCTTTTGAATGTCTGAGAGATCATCTATACACCACCGTCTCTTCTTCAATGACAGATCATGTGCGTCAGCCGCTGCAGAACTCTCAGCTCGTCAATCAGACCCAGAGACCGAGAGACGCCGTCCAGACTCCATGCAAGGTACAGACGTCACGTCTGCTCTTGAACTTCGTGGTCTTAGTGTCGTCCTGTTTTCTGATTCGTACGTGTTTGTGTCTCAGGAGTCTGAATGTGTCTCTCCGGCACCGAGAACAGTGCGCGTGTAAGTGTCTGTCAGAGCGGCGGAATCTTCTGGAGTACTGAAACTCAAATATTACTGTGTATTTCTTTTGAGCCGTGTCTGACCGTCTTTTCTTTGTGCTCAGGATCTCGCGCTCGGAGAATAACCCGAGCCGGGTGACCGGCAGTAACGGTGCTGAGAGCGTGTCCATGTATTGTGTGAACGAGCTGCAGTGTGAGGGATCAGAGTTGTCTTTTGAAGAGCTCCGAGCCAGACGATACTTCGCTAAATGCAGACAGCAAGAGGAACAGCGCAGACTGGGTGAGAACACATCCATGAATCCCCGACGTGTGTTCGAAACGCACATACATGCGACGCCTGTGTGATAATAAGTGTGTTGTGAGCAGCGGAGGAGCAGAGGAGACTGTGGGAGGAGGAAGAGGAGGTGAAGAAGATGAAGAAACTCCTGGAAGATCTGGAGAAGAATGTGATGGTGCAGCCAGCTGAAGAGAGGAAGGTAAAGCTGTCACTGAAACATCACGCCTGCAAAAATCAGTCGGCGCAAGCCCTCCATTCACAGCTCGCTGTCTGTTCAACTTGTTTGGGTTTTGGAGAGAGGTGTGGGGTTGAAGACATGTGAACTACGACATCATCATCATTATTATAGGTTGATCTTAGTTTTCATTCTGAAAGTAATTGAATTGTTTTGTACAGGAACAAGCAGCAGCATCGTTCAGCAGGACTGAAACCTTGGAGCGGGTGTCTCTGCATCAAACCGCACCGCAGCTCTGCACCGAACGCTCCTCAGGGCATGCTGGGAAATCATACAGCTGTCTGTCCTCCAGACACGTGACAGAAGCGAGCCGTCCCCTCGTGGCTCAGGGCTCCCGGGCTGCATGTGTAAGAGAGAGTGGAGGTGTGATGCAGACATTCAGAGAGTCAGAAGATACTGACAGCTCATCCGTCCATCAGATCAGAGATCGGTGAGTGGCTTCACATCGCAGCTTTATTGACGGGTTTTGGGTTCAGACTAAAGAATGATCAGATATTGCAGGAATATATACACGGTCAGTGTTGAAAACTGTGTCCTGTGTCTGTGTTTATCTGTAGTGATGTGTTTAAACAGCCGGAGGCAGATGATGATGGGAATAATGCAGACAGTGAGTGTTTCTATACATGACACACACACACACACACACACACACACACACACACATAGAGTGGCTGTATGTGGATTCACTCTCTGTCTCTCTCTCAGCATCATGTGGAGGGTTCAATCACTCGCATGTTACTCCAAACACATCTCTGGGTTTCATGCACGCCACACCATCCCGAGTTCTTCCGTCCCCCACTGTCAACACACGAGAAGCTTTGGGTAAGAACACACACACCTGATATCATTGCTGTGCTTTCATAACCTCAGATGTCCAAATTCGCTGTTTTCTAGGAAACACTAGTTTTAAATGATTAAACACTGTGTTGTCAAACATGACAAGCACTTTTAAAGGTGCAGTGTAAACCATTTTGCAGTAAAATATCCAAAAACCACTAGACCAGTGTTATATATTCTGTTCACAATCGCGTCATGGTTATACAATTATTTTCTATTTTATTGATGTAAAGTGACATGTAACACAAAAAATATAAATGGACATATATTTGTATGGTGGCTTCTCCACCCTTTGACCACAAGATGGCGAAAGTGTGCACTGTTTTGAAAAGCCTCAACGCTTGGCAAAGCTTCGTTTCACCATCACTATTAAAGTCCCCGTGAACCGAAAGTTGCGGTCGTTTTTACTTCTGTATTTTGACGCATTTCCGAGTGAAATAAAATTTTGAATGAGAAAAACAGTAGGCGTGTCTTTCGTCTTTCTCTGCGATTTGATTGGATGAGTAAAAACAGCCGTTGCATTTTGAAATGGAACTGGCAGCAGACTGACAGTTGAAGGGGAGGAGTTAACGGATGCTCCGCCCAAGCCGTCGAACATGCATCATTTACAGGACGGAAGTGCATTTTTAGATTTTAACTGAAGATTATGAGGGCACGCAAATTTTAAAACGATTTAGAACGACCCACATTGATGAACTGTTTACAATAAACGCAGCAATATTTCATGATAAAATAGACACTGTCATTTTTTTTAAATGCATGTTTTATATGAAGGATTATTATTATGTCAAACTTTACTTTTGTCAACACAATGCTGAGATCTCCGTGTCGTCTTTGCTGTGTAACGGATCTTCACAGTCTGTCTTTAGCTATGATTTGTGTCGTTGTGTCTAGTGTGTGTAACAGATGTTTGTGTGTTTTGTAGGTGTGATCATGGACATGTTTCAGGTGCCCACCCTCCTGCAGGAGAGCATGTTTAACAGTATGATTCAGCCTGAGGACAGCTTTGAGAAGAGCTGCAGAATCACTGGTGGCGTTCAGATCATTCTCTGCTTGTTTGTTTGTTTTTATGTGCAATAAAGCATCACACACTGTCGCTGTCCTTCTGTAACCTCAGATGTCCAAAGTAAAAATGCCTTAGAGAACGATATTACTGGTGTGCATCAATGAGGTATTTTAAGAAATGCCAGGGCAATGTATTTTCAGTTAAGACCGCTCAAACGTTCGTTATAGTCTGGGACTAGTCCTAAACCTTGTCTGTGAAACCGGGCAAAAAACTGGGGGATTTATCAGGACAGCAGCGACATGTCATCACGCAGTGTCTGACTCTGGTTTTGTTTGTGTTTTAGGCGGCGCCGCCTCGTGTGCTAAACCCAGCACAACTCCATTCATGATCTATCAGGACACAGATGATCAGGAGAACGGAGGGTAAGATCAGGACTTCATCTGTCATGTGATGTAGATGTTTGTGTGAAGGCTCGGTTTGAATCCGTCCGTCCGTCTGTCTGTAGATCTGCTCAGTCTGTGCTCGGAAAGAAACCCGCAGTGAGTCGAGCGCTCGCCGAGATCTCCAAAACCAGCGTGAGTGTGTAAACCTGTATGCGAGTCTTTCTTCAGTGCAACACAAAAGAAGATCTTTTGAGAAACGTCTCGGTGGTTTTGTGTGGTTTGACATTCTTCAAAACATCTCCTGGGAATAACTCGCGTGCTGTGTCACGATTAGGATGTGATTGTATGTTGTCGTGTAGGAGACTCCGGTCAGCACAGAGTTCATCACAGATGAGAGCGCAGTGTGGGGGGCTCGTAACGTCTCGCTGGGCCCGTGTCCCAACCACACGCGTGATTTCGCTCTGTCGGCTCATCTGGTGTCCACACCGCTGCATCCTCGCGCTCCGCACTCGTGGGATATGGAGCAGACGCAAGGTATTGGACTGTTGAATCAATGTTTATTCCTTCATCTCCTCACAGTATTGACAGCTGGATTTATTCTCTCGCAGAAGAGAGCGTGCAGGTCGCAGGTGTCGAGGGCTCGGAGGATAACCAATACGTGCGGCCGCCCACGAAACTCAGGTATGGTCTTGAATAAAGAGCGCTCTCTCTTCTTTCTTGGCTGAAGCTGATTGGCCCGTTTGTCATGCGTCCGCAGTCCAATCATGGAGCAGAGTCCATTAGACGACAAGCCGTCAGAGATGGTGGAGTGCAGCATGCGGGCTCAGGGCACTATCGTCGGCGAGGGCGTGTCTTTGGCTCATCAGACTCCGGGTGCTTCTATGACTCAACACAACCACACCACCAACAGCAGCAGACATCCGCTGGCCGCCCTGTCGTTCCCCGACCAGACCACCTTGCGGACGGATGACGACTCTGGGAAATCCGTCAGCGCCAAACCCAGCTGGAGCATCTACCAGAGCCCGGACAAAGAGCCGGACTCTGAAGTCTCGGAAAGAGACGAGCATCAAGACGCAGCTGATGTTCTCCTGCCCAAGAGATCCTTTCACAGGAGAAGTCTGAGAAGAAACCGCTGAGTCCCGAAGCCTCACCGGGATTATCCTGGTTACAGGTGGACGCATCGGTTCCCACGGCAGAAGCAGATCTTGATGTCATGATGAGTCCTGGCAGGACTGCAGGAGTGCACCAGAACACCAGACCTATGTGGACCATCTACCAGAGTCCAGAGAAAGCCCCTGAACCAGACTTCCTGTGGGCGAAGAGCCCTGAGCCAATGGCAGAGCAGGATTCAGACGTGTCTTCGGCTCGAGAGGAAGTCCAGTTTCTGCTTCCGAAGAAATCGTTCCAGCAGCGGAGGTCCGGGACGGAGGCTGTGCGCATGTTGCACAAATCTCTCCTGAGGAGTCCGAAGCCGGTCTGTGAACCTGCCCCGGAGGAGCCCATGAGTCCAGCAGCAGGACGAGACCGGCTTTGCATCACCAGCCCGCCTCCACCAACAGAGACTGATCTGGATTTCATTGCGAGCCCGCCGCAGTGCTCCGGGAAACGCTCGGACGTGAGACGAAGCATCTCGATGAGCCCGGAGAGGATAACTGTTAGTGCTGTGGATGATGTTCCCATGAGCCCCAACGCGGCGGAAACGCCCACACCAGGTATTTAAATGAGGCGGAGGCGGAGCCATCCTGAGCTTGAACACACGTGTACGTGTAGGTCTACTGTATAGTGGATTAACCCAACACTTTACAAACAACAGAGATCTAAAAATGACAATTATTAAATGATACGAAACATTAACTGTGTTAAACCAAATAGAAAGCTTTACTATAGCCAACCGAATGAACCTCATTCACTCACTGCGTTCTCTGGTGATGTACTGATTTCTTTATTTGCCAGTGACTGCATATTTCAACTGTTTAAACGAATCTGTTCAAAGGAGTCCTTTGTTTGCGATTCGTTCTGATCACAGGCGCGAACTCACAGTGTAACTAACTTACAAGCTGTGTCTCGTTTGGTAAGGTTGCGTCCTTGTGTCCTCTATGGCAGTGGTTCTCAAACTTTTTTGGCTTAAGTACCCCCTTTTATGATTTTTTTCAAGCCAAGTAGCCCTAATTTATTGTTTATGCATCTTTGTGTAGTCCCAATTTCATATAAAAATACTATTATCATAATTTATTGATTTTCATTATTTAATCCTAAATGTCAGTTTCTCTCATGTACCCCAAAGTGGTATACCCCCATTTGAGAACCACTGCTCTAAAGGACGCGGTATACGGAGGATTCTCAACTTAGAATTAAACCAGACGTCCTTCGTAGGACATACTGGCAGAAAAGGAAACAGGAAGTACCATGTTGCTATGACAACACGTTGCACTCGCACACCTGTCAAATTAATTAAAATGATTTCTAATGATTTAAGAGGTCAACAAGTCGGTAACTTTCTACCCTAAACAATGCCA
Source organism: Triplophysa siluroides (assembly GCA_006030095.1). Lineage (NCBI taxonomy): Eukaryota > Metazoa > Chordata > Actinopteri > Cypriniformes > Nemacheilidae > Triplophysa > Triplophysa siluroides. The sequence continues at coordinate 698,937 of VCII01000166.1, forward strand.
AAAGAGTTAAACAAATATAAAACGTTTGAAAATCACTAAGCACTTGTAAACCTATTTACTTCATACGCCAGCTAAGATGAAAAAAACTGACACAAATTGTAAACTGGACCCCAGTTTAAATAACCCCCATATTAATGCACGCAGTATTTTTATGAAGACGAGAGTCAGAGGCATCACACACCAGATACACGACATTGTTCAATAAAACTTGAAATGTAAAAGTTTTTATTGTTTGTGAAGGTGGACTGCAGCTGGTGCCAGACCCCTGGGAGGAAGAGCTGATCGCTTCACTGCTCTCCAACCTTCAACCTCCTCTGTCCTCACGTCCCAACCTCACCGCCTGGACCTGTCGTCTGCCCAGCATCACGCCTAAAATGACCGTCCAGATCGGTAAATCCTAAGTGTGAATAAGCATCAGTGAAAGGAACTTTATTCAGTTTGTGAATGATATACATGTGTTTTGTGTCTCAGCCGGACAGTCGCTGCGGGTGGATTTTGTTCTGGGTCAGGGAGCTTTCGCTACGGTCTATCAGGCCACAAACCTGATGAGCTCACAGAAACTCATTCTGAAGGTGAGAAGTGAACGCTGCTCGTCTCGTATCATGTGATGAAACGCTGAACATCAGAGTCATGTGATGTGTGTGCTGCTCCTCACAGGTTCAGAAGCCAGCCAATCCGTGGGAGTTTTATATCGACAGCCAGCTGAACGCCCGTCTGCAGCCGGCTGTGCGTCATCTCTTTAACACATTATACTCGGCTCACCTCTTCACCAACGGCAGCGTTCTGATCGGAGAACTGCACAACTGCGGCACACTCCTGGTGAGGATAGCCAATGAAAGATGTTTTTATATCTGAGGGCGGGGCTTGTAGCTGCTCTATAGGCTCTTTGGAAAGCCTAAGCAATGCTGATCCAACAGTGGTCCAGAAGAGCTTTTTGAACACCACACAGAAGTTGAAACAAAATACAGCTAAACATTTAACAAAAAGATTTAAAACAAATATCTTGAAAATCGAATCAAAATGAAATCTGGACGCAGTGGTCTGTAAGATGATTTGAATGCATCGTTTGACATGAGAGCGGAACGATCATAGTTTTTTAAACAGCTTTGTGTGACGTGTTTCACCTGCAGAGCGCAATAAATCTGTACAAGAGTCGCAGTGAGAAGGTGATGCCGCAGCCGCTGGTCCTCTACTTCACCGTCTGTATTCTGCACATGGTGGAGACGCTGCATCAGGCCAACATCATACACGCCGACGTCAAACCGGATAACTTTCTGCTGGGAGAGAGGTACGTCTGCAGATGAAATCCATTCACGGTGTGTAGGGATGAAGGGATTCACCGTGAGCCGGTTGAAAAGCCATTATAACATGTGACGATTCAAGTGGGTAGAATCGCAGTACATGTTTTGAACAGCAGGCGCCGCTGTTTTTGGACGAACTTGGATATGCTGATATTTCTTAAAAAAGTCAAAGTTAGGAAAAGCGCAGACAAAGACTTTTGTATTATTTGTTTGATTTGGAATTTGTTTTGAAACTGCAATTTAGTTTTTTTATTTGACACAAAATGTATTTTGATTCTACTGTGAACTGTGCAGCATTATGCTGCGGTCAGACTTGACTTTGAGCTTGCGAAATTCGTTCGGACGGTGCTGCGAAAATGAGCAAGAGCGATTCCTCCATCTTTTACATTACGAAATATCTTTGTCCGTCGCATTCGCATGCGTATGAATGGAAGTCAAGGGAGCGAAAAGTCAAGTGTGACCGCGGCATAATCCTGCACAATTCTTTGTAAAATCAAAATATCTTCATTTTTAATTTGCCTCAACTCATGAGATCAGAACCGTGGGTCACATGGCATCGTGAGCTGAGTGAATCCTTACATCCCTAACAGTATAATAATGGCAGCGGTGAGCAGATGACGGGTCCTGATGCAGCACACAGAAGCCTGGAAGCACGTCTGTTAGGACGACGAACCTCACAATGATTCCGTGTCTTGTGTTCTCAGGTTTCTGGAGAACGAGTGTTTCGATCAGGAGAACCTGGAGCACGGTTTGACTCTCCTTGATCTGGGTCAGAGCATCGACATGACTCTCTTCCCAGCGGGCACAGCGTTCACTGCCAAATGCATGACGTCAGGCTTCCAGTGTGTGGAGATGCTGAGCGGTCGACCGTGGAACTATCAGGTAACGTCATCTCCAGACCAACCACACATCATTCACACGGATGTAGTAGCTCACCTTGTAAGTGTGTTCGGAGTTTAATTTGGTGAAACTGATCTATATCTATAATAATTCAACCCAGCATTAACAAAGACACTCCAAACACAACCTTTACAATGTTGAACTCGCACATACTGTAGACCTGAATTGCAGTAAATTATGCTTTCACAAAGCAGGACATTGTTACAAACACTCGACTGTCAAAATAGATTTCCGTTGGATCGCTGGATTAAAAGATTTCATTCAAAAGTGTAAACCTGTTTTAACAGACGGATTACTTTGGCATTGCGGGGACGGTCTATTGTATGATATTTGGGACGTACATGCAAGTGAAGTATGAAGGTGGAGTTTGGAAAACCAATGGAACGTTCAAAAGGTAAATGACGATTTTTTTTTTTACTCACCTGACAAAACCTCATGCAGACCAGACCGTTATATATCAATACACAAAGAACTGCTTGATTTTATTTACTTGAGCAACAAAGAAACAGTGATGCAAAAAATACTGATCGTGTCGTCCCAAACCGGTCATTATGAGGACAAACAAAGAAGCACAGTTTGATTGTTTATGAGAGCAATGACATTCAATAATATACGTGTGTGTTTGGTATAGTACATTTTATGAATGCATCTCTATGTCCTGAATAAAAATAAATCAAATGGACTGATTACAGGTCATATCATCCTCCTTCACTCCATCTTTTTTCAGAAACGTTCACGCTGACCTCTGGCAGAATTTCTTCCACACGCTCCTGAACGTGCCCGACTGCAGATCTTTACCTTGTCTGCGCAGTCTCCGTCTGCAGCTGAACGCAGTCCTGCAGGAGAATTACAGCAGCAAACTGCGCAGCCTCAAGAACAGACTGGTGGTTCAGATTCTGGAGTCCTCGCGTTCCTCGCGCAAATGAAGATGAAAATGTTGTTTAAAACAGATTTCTTTTAGTCGTTGCCTGTTGTGTTTTACTGCAGGATTTTATATCGTGTAAAAAGAGTCATTGAAGCCTTTTGTAAATTGAAATAAACCCTGGATCATCTCGACTTCCACAGCTGTTGTTTGAACGGTTTCTCAGTGACGCACTAGATGGCGCTGTTGGACAAAAACGATTTACCTTCAACTTACATTCCAACCATCACAAGCCTCATCTCGCTTGACTGTTTTCCCTTTTCTGAGTTTGTGCTGCAGGGATGTAAATTCATCCAGGATTCAAAAACAACACACTTGTCACCATCATGAAAAATATCTGAGACACGGATGAGACTTACGCAAAAGTTTCTATTTGCTCTTCATTTCATCTCACTGATGCCTAGAATAATTTTTCTAGAATAGTTTTTTTCATAAGCCTGAATCCTGATCTCAGTCGACGGGTCTAAAGGTGACAATGAGTTTTGGAATGTCTTTTCTGTCCACTAATATGACTTTAAAGGCACAGTTCACTCAAAAATGGAAATTCTGTCTTCATTTACACACCCTCAGGTTGTTCCAAATCTATATGAATTATGTAGTTCTGCTAAACACAAAGGAAGATATTTTTAAGAATGTCAGTAAACAAAACAGATCTCATCCCCCATTTACTACCATATAGGGAAAATGAATACTATGTTAGAAAATGTGGGATGAGATCTGTTTGCTTATCGACATTCTTCCAAATATCTTCAAAAAATGACAGAATTTTCATTTGGGGGTGAACTGTCCCTATAAAGGATTAAAGGTGTTAGATGTTTTTATTCGCTCCAGTGATGATATATGGAGTTGGATAAACTGTTAAACTACAGTCAGAGATCAGGTGAACATCCCTCATCCTCCGTTCCTCTCGACGCGCTCTCGTCCATCGTGAGGTCATCTACAGTAGACCGGATCTGTTTTCATTTCATCTCAACATCTTCTCCAGTGCGTTGCCTTGGTTTCCAAAACTCATGAATGTTTGATCAAAATTCAGTCCCTTTGAAGATCTTTTTTTGTCGCCTTAATCAAAAAGGCATCTTCCGTCTTTCCTCTGTTTCCATTGGTTACATCACAGAAGGGGAATTCATTTAGTGCCCGTGAACAATGTGCTTTAAATATGAATTAAAGTCACATGAGGCGCAGACTGAAGAACAATACAAGACATGTAGATATTAGGAGATGACTTCATTACAGGAACACGTGAGGACGACTTACCCCAAACAAATCCACTCCAGGGGTTGTGCCGTGTGCATGAATGTTTGTTATTGTGGTCACGTTATGCGAACTGTGTTTTGGGCCTGTATTCAATATAGAAGCTTAAAACTACTGGGCACGTTTTTTTAGAAATACATTTTCGTAAACATTCATTTTTTCAAAATTGTTTGAAGATTTTAAATTGAGTTAAATTTGCAACAGTAATCCGCGAGTAACACTGTTGACAGACGATTCATCCACTCTTGACACAGACTGTAGATACAAATTATTCAAACGTCCTTTCCTGGATTTTTGTGAAATAGAATCACAAATATGTTTCCTATTTAAAGTGAACTTTTGTCAATATTTACATTCTCCTGTCAATCTCTCACATCTGTAGTTAATGGATATCAGTGTTGGGTGTAACTAGTTACTAAGTAATTAGTTACTGTAATTTAATTACTTTTCCCTTGAAAAAGTAAAGTAAGAGATTACTTTTATTTTTTCTGTAATTTAATTAGTTACTTTTGATGTAATTCAACGAAATACTTTGTGTAATATATGTGTGTGCAATAGTGGAATTGACATAAAAATTCTACGTCCAACTTTAAAATCTGTGCTTTAATGTATAATTCTCACATTTGTAATACTTTGGTCAGTTAATAATACTACTTTATGTAGTTTAATATAATTTATTTGAATGAAGAATTAAATAAGCCAATTCATGTCTATCGGTGAATCACTGAACTAATCGAGGTTGATGTGGGATATAGAAAGTAATTAGTAATAAGTAACTAAATACTTTTTGGACAGGTGTAATTTGTACAGTAATCTAATTACACTATTTAAAATGTAATTAGTAACTAGTAATTAATTACTTTTTCAGAGTAACTTACCCAACACTGATGGATATGTGCAAAGGAAAAAAGACCAACAGTTCCAAATATAAGCAAAAAAGAAAAGAAATCCTTGCAAGCACTGGGATTTCTTTTCAATATTAACATTGAAATGGCTCATAGAAAAAGCCACAGTTCACATGTAAAATGTAGCTGTGAATCACATGTGACAGACGTGTTCTTGTCTCCAGCATGAACCGATCTACTCTCTTCATACACACGTATGGTCTTGTTGCGAGTACATGATCCCAGAGATAGTTTTTTTGTAGGCCTACATTTACATTATGAGTTCTGCAGGTAATACAAATATACACATACAACAACATACAACAGCTCTACAAACAAGACATAAATTCATCAATTAATATAAATAATGACACAATTTAGACATTTAGTGCGTTTGGTTTGTGTATTTCTGAACTACGGAAGAAAGCATCTCCTATAGCATCTGACAGAAATGTCACAAATGACACCTATTGTTGTAAATTTAGTCATGGTATGTTATTACTTTATTACACGGCTCATTGGAATGCTTGATTCTGATTGGCCAGTCGCGACATTTGCAGGTTCTGTATTTCCAGAGCCATTGAGAGGATGAGATGGAACAGTGGAACATGGAACAGTTTTTTCACAGCTATGGCGGTTCATGAAGGTACTAGTAACGCAACAGACCAACTGAGGTAAACGTCTAACCAATTTAAAGAAGAAAGCCATTTAACGAATAAAAAAATGAAGGAAATGAAGCATTTAAATAGAAAATATCACTTCCTGGAACTATCTGAAGGCTCCATGAATCACGTGACGCTCCAGCGTTTTGGACTTCCGTTGGCAGAACTCTCTGTCTCAAGGGCTCTTCCCAGATAACAACCTCTCAAAACTAATAACACACGCTAACCCGGATGCAGCAAATCATTTGACAGGTTTTTTTGACAAATTAAATATGTCTTTGAATAACAAATATGACATGATTAAACTGATTGCCTGTTCGTGACATTTGAAACCTTAACACCGAAAGTAAATGTCTTTTCCTCACGGTAGGTCTGCATTCGGTAAAAATTTGATAAAGCTATGAGAAAAAGGCTGTTTCAAATTCACTGTTTTTGAACAGTGTTAAGTGGGATAATTTACAAGCAGCCGTCTGTTATCATGAAATAAGCCCCTTCAGTGTGACACAAGACCCTCCGCTTCACAACAACAACCGGCAGCCTGTACATTATCCCTTACTTATCTTATTGTTTTCTTCGTGTGGCTGTGTTTGGGAATCCATCTTCCTCATTCCAGTGTGAAGTGTTGCTTTCAGACATCTGGACAAACATGCAGACACACGTGTGTGATGTGTCACAGAAGAGACCCGTGTGAAGTTGAGCTCACACAATGTTGTGCAGTTAATGATGAGTTTAGTTTCTTTCTGTGGACATAAATGAGGACGGGTCAAAAATAGATCAGGATCTATTTCAAAACTATTTTCACATTATTACACAGCTGTCTGGAATACCTCATTCTGATTGGTCAACTGTGAGATTCTGAGGTTCCCTCATCCTTCACCCGGCCGCCGTGAGTCCTCTTGACCGCTGTAGTTTAATACTTAGGAATAAATTCAGTACTAGTATGCCATATTAATAACATGTTTTTATTAGTTAGATTATATATGATGGAATTATATTAACAGATTGATTAAACCAAATTGCCTTGTTTGAATGTTGTGTTGAGCTGTAATAACAAACAGGTTCTCTTCACAGAAGGTTTCTGTTTGCTCCGAAGGAGCTCATAAAATATTTCAAAAATAAAAATATACTTTAGGGTATTTATGGACAGTTATATAACGTCTCACTACACCAGACAGTCTGCAAATGAGGACAGATGAGACATAATATCAATTCAAGAAAAACTGACACACTCTCAAGAATAAAGGTGCTAAACAGGTTGTTCACAGCGATGCCATATGAACCAGTTTTGGTTCACAAAGAAGCAGTCAGTCAAAGGTTATTTAAAGATCCATCTCTTTCTCACCTTTTTATCATCACCTTTTCTAAAACACAATGGTTGTTCAGTTGTGACAGATTCTTTATGGAACCAAAAAGTTCTTCTACGACATTACAGTTTTTCTCAATTGCTTAAACACTAAACCCTATTGTCTGAACCAAATGCTCAGTTGCCTGAACCCACTGATTGAATCAATCACTCTTTTGGCAAAACTATAAGCACTTTTCACCTGTTTAGACACAACTTGCCAACACATTTTCATTGTGATGCACCCGTGCTGCATAATGGTGAGCACAGGTGACAAAAGTCAAACACAATTAAAGCACAGGTGTCACCACTTGAACAACAACTCAAAATAGATCACACTTGTGGCTAATGATGTGAGGGAACATATACAGTAAGCCAGTTCAGAGAGCACTGGTTTGTGAGGCCCTACAATGGATAGAAATCTGAGAGGAAGAGTTCGTGTGAGAGGAGGTCGAGGTGGTCGAATGTACTGTAGTATTGTAATGGAGGGTTGGTCTAACTGTTTGTGGGCCTAGTATTCCATGTATATTTTTTGTAACTCCATGTTCTCTTTTTGTAGAATTGAAAGACTGTCACATGGGGGTGGGAGGACAGGTATGTTCTCCCCACACCAAGAGACCCTAATTGTTGATATGGTCCGTGAGAACAATGCCATTTAACTGAGTGAAATTCAGCAGAAGATCATTGAGGACCATGTACATTTTTAGGGTATCAACAGTGTCAGTCTCTCTACTGTTGATCGTGTCCTCAAGCACAACAGACTGTATGTACAGGTTGGCATAGATCCAGACACATTCAATGTTGATCACATTCAATGTTGATTACTCTAAGTAGTGATTTACTGTAGTGGCCTAAATCACTTTTTCCATATCACTTACAAAACCATATCTATTTCTACAGAGGGTTTTTCAACTGTATGCAATGGAAAGACCCCATGAATACATGTACATGGATGAAGCTGGGTTTAATCTCACCAAAAGGAGAGGCTGTAATATTCCTGGGCAGCGTGGTGGCAATGTCACATTATGTGCTGCCATCAGCAATCATGGGGTTGTCCACCATCATGCCAACCTGGGGCCCTACAACACTCACCAGCTCCTCATTTTCCTCAATCACATGCGAGATGCTTTGTTAGGGCAGCAGGGTGAGCATCCCATCTATGTTGTTGTTTGGGACAATGTGAGTTTTCACAGAGCCCTCCAGGTTAGAGAGTGGTTCAATATCAACCAAGGTTTGATCAATCTTTGCCTTCCACCGTACTCCCCTTTCCTAAACCCCATTGAGGAATTCTTCTCCTCATGGGGGTGGAAGGTATATGAACGCCAACCTTACACCAGGGTAAATCTCCTGCAAGCCATGGGACTTGCCTGTGGTGACATAGGTGTGGCGACATGCCAAGCCTGGATACGGCATGCCAGGGGTTTTTTCCCCCGTTGCCTGGCCAGACAAAATGTGGCCTGTGATGTGGATGAAGTCCTGTGGCCTGACCCAGTACGGAGACATGATGCTGGGGCTGAGTAATGCACTTATTTGTATATTTTTGTACTTTATTTTTACATGGGCTTACTGTACACAAGTGTCAAACGCATAAGATTTCTGTTTGTTTTTACAAGTGCTACGTCTAAATGCACAAGATTTCTGTTTTGTCTTTTTGTACAAGTGCTAAATGCACAGGTTTTTTTTTGTAACATGCATTTAGCCTACAGTGAAAAATAAACATTTATTTCTCCTGCTTCATGTCCTGAGCATTGCGTTTTCTATTTTTCTACGTAGTGTTTAATGACTGTTCCGTAGTGTTTTTAATTTTGATTGACTCGGGGCACAGCCAAGTGACTCTTTATTTAAGAAGGGAAGAAAACACAAACATACATCCACAACCCAGTAAGTTATATAACATTAAGAAGAATTATAGATGGTCTCCAAACAGCACTGAAAAGTACCTGACCGCAAATGACCACCCTCAGGTGCACTTACTCTTAGATAACTTTATAGAAAAAAACTATCCTCCCAATGCTGATGGTGTCAATACGGCGGTAGAAAACATAAATGAGATATTTGATTGTTTAGCAACATTATCCAACCTTAAAATCACTAAAAAAACTCATGAGAAAAAACGAGAAGACTGGTTTGATTTGGACTGTAAAAGAATACGAAAAAATTTAAGACATCTTGCAAATCAAAAGCACAGACAACCAGACAGTGCAGAGTTACGTCTCCGTTATTGCGAGGAACTAAAGAAATATAAAAATACACTCAGAAGAAAGAAAGAACGATACATCCAAAATCAGCTTAAAACAATTGAAGAATCGATCCATTCAAACAGTTTTTGGGACAACTGGAATGTCTTGAATAAAAAGAACCATGAGCCAATAACCATACAAAACGGAGATACCTGGAAAAATCACTTTGAACAACTTTATTGTAAAATAAACATGAATACAGAACAAAAACAGAAATATGAAAAATTAAACCATATGGAAAACATATTTGGCAAATACCAAAATCCACTAGACTACCCAATCACTGAAAAAGAGCTCACTGATAAAATGGAGAAGCTGACTGCAAAAAAGTCAAGTGGACTAGATGGCATCCTTAATGAAATGCTAAAAATATAAATCACAAATTCAACTGGCCATACTGAAACTATTTAACTGGATTTTAAGTGTTGGATATTTCCCTGACATATGGAATAAAGGACTCATAACGCCCATTTTTAAGAGTGGTGACAAATCAGATCCAAATAATTACAGAGGGATCTGTGTGAGCAGTAATCTGGGGAAAATGTTCTGCAGCATCCTCAATACAAGACTCATACACTTCCTTACAGAACATAACGTCATAAACAAAAGTCAGATTGTTTTTTACCAAATTATAGAACATCAGACCATATCTTCACACTACAAACCCTGATCGATAAATACATTAATCAAAAAAAGACAAAAATATTTGCTTGCTTTGTAGACTTCCAAAAAGCCTTTGATTCAATTTGGCACGAAGGTCTGCTGTCTAAACTTATAGAATCAGGCATTGGGGGTAATGTATACAACATTATTAAAACAATGTATTTAAACAATCAATGTGCAATCAAAATGGGAAATAAACAAACAGAATTTTTTCCTCAAGGAAGGGGGGTGAGACAGGGATGTCCACTATCACCGACCCTCTTCAATATCTACATTAATGAATTGGCAAAACTCCTAGAACAAAACGCAGCACCTGGTCTCACACTACATGACTCCAACATAAAGTTTCTGCTGTTTGCTGATGATCTGGTCCTTCTATCTCAACTCAAGAGGGTCTACACAGCAAAGCCTAGACACTTTGCATACATTCTGTCAGACCTGGGCCCTGACTATTAACACCAGCAAAACCAAAACATTAACATTCCAGAAAAGACCCAGAAATCAGGGAAAAACACAAATTTCACCCTTGGCGCCACCAAAATTGATCACGTTTCAAACTACACATACCTGGGGTTGAAAATAAGTGCCACTGGAAACCTAAAGCTGGCCATGAATGAATTGAAAGAGAAAGCAAGAAGGGCATTTTACAGCATCAAAAAATCTATTCAAATCGAAATACCAATTAGAATCTGGCTCAAGATATTTCAATCTGTCTTAGAACCGATTGCACTGTATGGCAGTGAAGTGTGGGGTCCTCTCCTGAACCATGAGTTCAACACATGGACAAAACACCGATTGAAGCCTTACATGCTGAGTTCTGTAGGAGTATCCTCAGAGTCCAGAGAAACACACCAAACAACGCATGTAGAGCAGAACTGGGTCAATATCCTCTACTGATGCGCATTCAAAAACGAACCATCAAATTTTGGAAACATCTAAAAATGAGTGACCCCAACTCGATTCACTTTAAAGCCCTTAAACACCAGGAACTTAACTCTGAAAGAAGTAGAATGATTCAGATGATCCTAAAGCTACAAAACCAAACTAACACAACTAACAACACTCAGCATCACGACACTGACACACTCATACACAATGTTCAACCCAAACAAATTATAAAAGTACAAAAAGAAAATTACCTGACTTACTGGACTGAATCAACAAGAAAACAAAGTAAACTTGAATGTTATTTGACCCTTGATAGAAATTATACGACAGCAGAATATCTGAGTGCAGTGAAAGACTGTAAATTAAGAAGAAACATGACGAGATACAGACTGAGCAATCACACTCTTCACATAGAAGGGAGACATCGACAGAAGTGGTTACCCAAGAGAGCCGCATCTGCCCATACTGTGAGCAAGGAGATGTAGAGACAGAACAACACTTCCTCATCAGCTGCCACAACTATCAGGACATTAGAAGGAAATTCTATCCAAAATTTGAAATGATTTGCCCGGACTTCAGGAAATTAGACAACAATACACAACTCCAATATTTATTAGGAGAAAAACAGGATTGTATTTTACTAGCAGCACAATACATTGATGCCTGCCATAACAAAAGGGAGAAGTCGACCAATCAGTGATGCGCTTACAAACGTACACACACACATACAAAATGTTTTTGTTTTGTTTGTTGGTTTTGTTTTTTCTTAAATGTGTATTGTTGATTTGATGTATATTGTTTGTTTTTCATCTGTTCTAGATGTACTGTACATGTTATAAATGCTTTGGCAATACATTGTAACAATTGTCATGCCAATAAAGCACATTTGAATTTGAATTTGAATTTGAATTTGAGAGAGAGAGAGAGAGAGAGAGAGAGAGAGAGAGAGAGAGAGAGAGAGAGAGAGAGAGAGAGAGAGAGAGAGAGAGAGAGAGAGAGAGAGAGAGAGAGAGAGAGAGAGATGATCACACAGACTTCATTTATATCCTCATGTTGCTAAGATACATGCTGAGATCTGCACGCTCAACACTCGATCTACATTAACATCTCTCTCTCTTTTTATCTGAACTTTAACTTCTTCAACTCAACTCTGATAGTCAGTCAAGTTTCCTACGATTGTTTCGTGTGAAACTGTGTATAAACGCAGGTGTTTTTAAATCAAGAGATTAAAGTGAAGGTCATTCAGGCGTTCGGAAGAAATGACCTGACATTGAAAGAACAGAACACATATGAGGAAAAGAGACGAGAGAAAGCAGACTGACGCTTGACTTGTGTTGCTCTCTGTGAGTCATCGGAGTCAATGCAGTCAGAAAAACATCTTTTCACTTTCTTTCTTTCTGCCCACTTTCTCTCATACAGAAATAATAGAGACGACATGCAGACGGTTTGTAAGGGCAGAACCGCCGGACTGAAGAGGTGCTCTTTACATCACTCAAGTGCCACTAAAGGTCTCATGTGCACTGTAAAAAATGAAAATGTCTGTCAGCTGGAGCGACAGAAATATGCCCTAAAAGAACAGTTTTTCCTGTAAAATGACAGGATATAATAAATATATATAAATGAATTCCCATTTTTCTTGTATAATTGCTGTCTGTTTCTGTGATGTTACACTTTTCGACCATATCTCAAAAATAAACGGTTAAAAATACAATTTACTTGCAAGTGGGGCGTTTTTTTACCTGTAAATTTAATGGTTTTTCCATTTTTCTTGTGAATTTGCGGTATTTTTCTATAATTTTTACGTTTTGATCGTATTTCAAAAATACATGAAAAATCGTTTTAAAGACAGTCAAATTCATTGTTTTACGTGGCAAATCTGTAAAAAATAACAAAAAATGTCTTTAAAATGACGTTTTCCGACTTCATCACTCATCTGTCAATCATTTCAAAGATGAAGTGAGAATGTTTGTTTAAGTAGTGGCCAAATATGATGTCTAAAAGTTCACATCACCATTTGTTTAAATATATTATTAAAGATTGTGAATTTGTGTTGTGTAGGTATTTACTGTAAGAAGAATTCAAGAAAATGTTTCAGTTTTATTTCAGTATTATTATATTTTTGGCTAAATTAATACCCAGCACAAGAGCCAGTAGAATGACTTCAAAAACACAATAATTACTGATACAATTGTAATCAATGTCTGCCTGGTGTACACTCAGTTTTTGTGTTTTTATGCAGTTTTTGTATATTACAATAAAACACATTTCCTGACATGCTGTAGTTTGTGAAACGATCAACATTTGTACGATAAAAGATGAGGGTTTGCGCTGCATTTGTTAGTTTTGTTTCCTTATACTTTAAGAAATAAAAGGGGTCTGAATCCTCATTGGTCTCATGATTTTTTGGGGGATTACGATTATCGTGTCAATAATTCGATTTAAAATGAAGATGCATGCATCAATTATGTCCAGCCCATTGGTGCGCTTCTTTGATATCGCTTAGAAATGCAACGTGACATCGAGCGCTTTACATTTGAAATAAGTTTAAACAACTTCAGAAATATGTGAAATATGCTTTATTTAAAGAACACGTAACGTCCTTTGCACGCCCACTTATCTGAATGGAGCAGAGAGAGAGAGAGAGAGAGCACAACACAACAACACTGACACAACACACACAATCTGACACTATATGACAGGATCCTGTCACCCTGACTGAGAACTCATCAATACTTTGCTCTTTTTCTGATATGTATGTTTATATAGATACATATTTTATTTGAATCTGCATCTGTATTTGGGAAGAATGTTTCTATTCAATTTTCCTGTGCTTTGGCAACATGAAAATGTATTTTATCATACCAGTAATATGGAGCCCGTAACCTGTCACACAACATTTTTTTATTTATATCGTGGCCACGTGTACTGGAGCCCTAAGAGACTCTTGTTCACCCCAGAAAGCCTCTGGTGTATTTCGGAGCGCCTGAAAGAGGTTTATAAACGTGTTCCTCAGCTGTCTGAGGACTGAAAGCACTCACACTGTGAAACACTGATCCTCTTTCAGACTTCGGTTAGTTTGTGGCTTTTGTATACTTCAGCACACTGACCATCAAACATTCACCTGTTGAACTGTTCTAGTTAACGCGAGTGTCAGCCAATCACGTGCCAGCAACGGTGAAGATCTGCTGAAGCTCAAAGCATCTGAATGGAGATGAAGGTGACGTTGAAGGTGAAAAAGCCATCGTTGATGGAGACGGGATGAGAGTGACAGAAGCACACCGGTGTTTTCAGGTGAGATGGGGGTTTGGTTTGTGAGTCACAGTCTCTGCCGTTCCCTGCTAGAAAACAACGGCATGGCAAAGTCACACCACGTTCCAGCCCACGTTACAACAGCATCTATTCCCTTCACTGAACATGTCGCAGTCGTTCCTCTGAGACGTGTGCATGTGAGAGTAAAAGAGATGGAACATATTCAGACGGTGAAAGATGTATTGAGTGTGTCACACCTCTTTCTTCTGTTGTGTGACGAAGCGCTCGTTGTTTCTTTGACCTCTGGTGTCAATGTAGACAAGCTCATCATAAAGCGTTTCAACTGTAATAACCTGACAGCCATGAAGCTCACGGCACAAAATCCCTCATGGACGCTTGATGTTCTAACAGTATCAATCTCTACACGACATGATCCTCATCACAGACCTTATACACTGCAGTCACCGCCCCAAAAAGTCTCCATGCCGACTTATGCACTGTACAACATATCATATTCATATCATGTGTTAAGATGAAGGATTGTGTCTGTATGGTCGTTCACAGCGGTTTGACCTGTAGTTTTCATTTTGCCCTGTATTCTGTTGTGTCACTTTCATTTCAAATCGTAGTTTCATTTAATTAACAAATAATATTGTATTATGCTACAGCTCTGATAAAGCCGAGTTTTATTTTATGTCGGTCAGAAGTGAACCATGGGACTTAAAGGGAAACTTCACCCAAATATGAAAATTCTGTCATCGTTTCCTCACCTTCGAGTTGTTCCAAATCTGTATAAATGTCTTTGTTCTGATGAACACAGAGAAAGATATTTGGAAGAATGCTTATAACCAAACAGATCTTGACCCCCATTGACTCCCATAGTAGGAACAATTACTTTATAATTGTTTTGTTCTGTTGAACACATAAGAGGATATTTTGAAGAATGTGGGACAGCAAACAGTTCTGGGGCACTTTTGACTAACATCGTATTTTTCCTACTATGGGAGTCAATGGGGGTCGAAATCTGTCTGGTTATACGCATTCTTCCAAATATCTTTCTCTGTGTATATCAGAATAAACAAATGTATACACAATTGGTACAACTCGAAGGTGAGGAAATGATGACAGGATTTTAATTTTTGGGACTTTAAGCGCGCGTTTGCAGTGTTTTATTTACTGAGACATTTTCTTGCTTCCATGTTCGTTTCATTACGTTGCAGTGTTTATGTGATTCTAGGTCAGTCCTCCGGTGTGTCAGACAGAAATATGATGTTGATTTCTGCCTCTTTCCGGGTGTGTGAAACCCTTGTGAACCTCATTGAAGCTCTGATGGACATCATCGCACATTCAGTCTGATTCTGCTTTCTGTCAGGAGCCTTTACTGTCAGCTCTCGTGTAAGCAGAACAAAACACATTGGTGGGTTTGTTTCTGTTATATAGAAGATCTAGCAATCCATTTTTCTGTGTCGTTGTTTTAATGGATCGATATGCATTCATCACGACTCAATGCTTGTAGTTTATTCTGCATTAATGAAATGATGCCACAGGGATTTTGTGAGTTCTTATACTGTGATAAAGATGTTGACTTTAGAGAGTTTCCCTCCATGCATCAATCCAATATAAAAAACATCACCGCGACGATTTTTTGTATGTTGAAAATAAAGTGAAATATGTCCCCAGATTTTGTGGCAAAACTTTAAAACACAATCGCACATTTGTGGTTCTTGCAAAAATGTTTTCTGTCATTGACTGAGCAAAAAAAGAGTGCTTTGGGAATGATGTTTAACACTATCTCTCACAATCTCTGTTTTCCCAGCATGCAGAGCTTCTTCTGCAGAGGCGGTGGGCAGTTTGTTACACACAGATGAAAGAGTTCAGCTCTGGAGAGACTTCAGCACACACACAGAGACAGAGAACACCAAACACTTCCACTAGCTGTGTGTGTGGCTTTACATGTCAATACAAGAAGATGGAGAGTGAGAGAGACATAATGTACTGATGCTCGGGTGTATTATTAAATCTAAAATGATGGAGTTTCATGTCAACTCATGCGACTACAAACTCAAATCATGAAAAATCACATTATTTTGTCAAATACATTGTAAAAGAAGGGAAAATGTAAACCACATGCACAGAATTTTACTGCTATGTATTTTTTTTACAGATTTTTCATGTATAATGTCCAAAGAACTGCAATTTTACAAAATGTTACTGAACAGATTTTTCACGCTTTTTTTAAATACATAATTACAAATGAGTTATTTTTATCTTTTTTTTACGGGATTCTCTTGAAATGCGTTCAAAAATCTTCAAATTACAGAAAAAGAACACAAATGTACTGAAACTTTAATAACTTTAAAAAAGCATTTTTTTCCTGTACCGTTTTACACCTGTGAACACACAGCACACCTTTTCTGACTTTTCAACAACAAATCTCCTGTTTATTGCCAGTGAAGTGACTTTTTTTGCTCTTTTTTTTCTGTGATGCGCTTCTCTATAAGTTTCTCTGTGTGTTATGGTTGGGGTTTGGTGTGGGTTTAGGTTTTCTTTATAAAAATGTTGTCCCTAGGTCAACAGCAAAATATGTTGTCCTGAGGACATCAACCACTTGGCAAAATCAGGTCGAGCATGTTTTACAGTGCTTGGGTATGTTATGCAAATTTCGGTCATTCATAGAATACTCAATTTCTTAACATTGGAAGGTTAAGAAGGTTAAGAATTAATTCATGAACATGATGTTTGTCATATTTGTGTTCAGATGCTTCAAAGCTTCAAACAAGTGTGAAGCAATGACACTTAAAGAGAGAGAGAGAGAATTTCACAGACTTGCTGTGAGAGATTCAATGTCATTTCATTGCTGGAAATCCATTGAGTCTTTTTTTCTTTGTCCAGTAGCTGTGGTGGTCCGCTGGAGGGCTGTCAGGGGGCCGCAGAGCTTCGGAGAGACTGTGTGTGATCTGAACAGACTCATTTCTGCACTCCAACCCTCAGAGAGGTTAAAGCTGCACAGATCCACATTGTCTGGTTGAAAAAGTTTCATATTTAAAAACGTTTCTATAAAAAACAACTGTAGGATTTACTTCATTTCTTTGTGTGAATTTGCGCACGTTTTGCACACAGTTTTTTTAAGTAAATTGTACTCAACTTTTTTACACAAAAACACAAAAAATTGAGTAAATCCTTCTAGTTGTTTTTAACAGTATAGACCGAATTAAACTGTGTGTTTCATGCACAAACTAGAGTTTTTTTACTCATCTGTAAACATGTTGTGGTTTTGTTGTCTTCATGTGAGAATTTAGAGGGAATCTCAGTTGCCCATAATGCCTCTGTGTTCAGCTGCTTTGTGTCATTGTGTTTGTTGATCTCTGGGGTTCTTCTGAACTGGTGTGTTTCATTTCCCGACAAAATATTTGGTCAAATGTTTATTTTTGTGTTGTGTAATGTGATGTGAAACTTCCGTGCTGTGTTTCCCAAAAGCACCGTAAGCCTCGTTGATCGTATAGCTCCATTGGTGACAATGTTTCCAAATCAATTTAAGGTTACGATGCTTCTGGGAAACGCAGCCCAGTGGCCTGTATCACAAAGCCGGATCAGTTTTTGTCAATGTCAGTTCGCGTGTAGTTTGAGTAACTCCGAGTTTTCGGGCTCAAGAAGGGGGATTGATTTTGAGGGGGTTTCGTCGCCATGGTAATTTAGCCTACACGGCTAACCTGCTCCGGAGCAGCTGTGAGAAAGTGACATATATCTGACGCCGTCAAGCCCCTCCCCATGTATCTCTCGCTCCAGATTAAAAAGTTTAGAGGGAAAATATTTTGTGTTTTTTTATTTAAGTGTTTATTAGTATTGTATAGTTGCATTTATTGATTATAATTTATATATTAAATATAATTATTTTATGAGTTGATAATTAATATTACACATGGCATTTCAATTAAAATAACTATAGAAAGCAATTAAAAGTAATAAAATCTTATTGTAAACCTACATAAATGATCAAAGTTCAGTTGACTCTGCATTGATATAATCAGTAGCTGTCTTCTCCATCTTTCACTGCAGCGTGTTTATTTCTGCCTTATGTGTTTCAGTTCATGACATGTTTTCATAATGATCTCTTCATCTTCAACAGAAAAGTGAATTGCGTTGATACTCGCGAGAACTCAAACTGATGATGCTTTCCATGTTCCGTGTGATTGGCTGTTGGCCGCACGTGTCACACTTTCAGGTGCACGCGCCTCACAAACTCTGGATCAAACCGCAGTTGA
>VCII01000166.1:722500-835000 GCA_006030095.1 Triplophysa siluroides
ATTATACTCTCAATTCATTCTGTTTTATTAATATTATTTAATAAAGTTCATTTAGGAGCAACATCTGAGACTAAAGGCTGGGATTCACTACACAACTTTAAAAATCTGAACAGATTTTTTTTAAACTAGACATCATACACTTGCAAACTTTTTGAAGGTTTGCAGAAAAGACAGGGCATCACACACTACAAGATATCTGCAGACTAGCACAGACTGGGCAAAAGTCTTGTATTCCAGCCTTAAGTTGAGACTTAAATGAAACACAACTGAGACCTCCATCAGAGCTATGAAAGAGCAACATCAGCGTTTATTTGATGGAGGACAGACAGACAGAAGATCTGAGGTCTTAAGAGACGTCAATCTCACTTTTGAACAGAGAAGACGAAGCTAAAATAATCGGCAGACTCTCTGACTCAAACACAAATGAAAACTAACATCATCAGAGACTGATCTCCTTTCAACCTGAACAGAGGGAAGATAATATTAGTGAGTCAGCGTTCTGGGTGTCATTCAGCTTAGAACCTGAAAAATAAAAACGAGAACGGCCATCTGGCCACAGTGTGAGCAGAGGGACAATATCTCTCCACCGAGTCTGAAGTTACGTGGACGGAGCGAGCGAGAGGGTGGGTGGAGGTGAGACATGAAGAGAGAGAAAGATTTGAGATTTAACACAAAAGAGATGATTTTAAAAATCTTCAGGCGAACGATTTTACAGCCGGCCCGGCTTCAGAAAGAACCTGAGAAGCAACATTCGGGTTTTTGTTGGGATGGGAAAACGTGAACTTCTTGTTGCTCCTCATGAAGATGTTTTGCAAGAATGAGGACACAGATCTGTAATTACGCCACAACATCCCAGCATCACTACACACACTTCTCTAGAGCTCACACTTTCTCGCAAACTAATCCACTTTATTATATATGTTGCTATATATGAAATGCTAATTCTTCACAGCTTCACAGCTTCAGTCGACACTCATCCGCTCCTGAGGTGTCGTCCACAGAGATGCTACGAAGCACACGTGGGATGCCGGTCATTTCATCCCATATTTAGACATTTGTTCTCTTCTGAAAGACACTGATTATATGTGCACATAAGTAAGACAAACTAAAAGCTCTTTTCTCTTGCTTTGTAACAAAGTTCACATTAGGGAATGATTTCATGTAAACAGAACAGCGTAAGCAATGCATCTGCTATTTTGAAATGTGATGTATTTTTGAAGCTCCATCACATTTATGTTAATGCATTTGGCAGACGCTATAGTGCCAACGCAAGTATTTTTGATGCTTTAGCATAATGCCAAACAGAAACAGAAAATACACTGAAAAAAGGGATTTTCCCTGCTTGTGCAATTTATTTATTAACATGAGTTTTGGAAGATTTGGTCACAGCATGATTTTTTCATGTTTAGTTATGTAACTTAATGTATTGGTGTTAGGACTACATCAATGATTTGTGTTGTGCTAACAAATAATTGTTACAACTGCGAAGAGAATTTGCATTTCCCAGCATGCTTTTTGAGAGTTATTTTCTTAATAAAGTGTTGTTTTATGTGTCTTTCAGTCAAGAGAAACACTTGCTATGGTTTCATGTTCATTTATCAGTTTATTATATTTTTGAGTTTTGTGGTTAGAAAAGCGTTGCCTTTGGATAGGCGGCTACATTATTAAATTTCAATTACTGTTAAGATCTGTTGACTTAATATTTTGATCAAATAAATTAAATGATATGTAGTATTAACTCAAATATTTACATGTTGAGAATGTTCAATGAAAATATGAAACTGACACATAAAAACCATGTGTGATTAACAAACATAAATTGGGACTCTTGAACATAGATAATTTATGACTCTATTATGTGCAACCAATGTACGTTCATCATTTCTTTATGTTAATCCAACCCAATTTAGTGTGTGACATTACCATGTTACCTGACATTATTCTAGCAAGTCAACTCCAATACATAATACATGACACATAATGCATTTGCGTTTTATTCAAAGCTTTAGCTACATCTATTATGTTCAACGTTCATTTATAAGGATTTAAGTCAGTAGTTGGGTCTGTGATATATTTGAATTTGTTTGGGACTTGACAACCCAGTCAACAGCGAGCATTAACCGTTAACAGATATGTGGAAAAACACAGATTTCTGGACACCAGCATTGAGCATCAGAATCAAATATTCAATTCTTAAAAACCACACAGAATGTCTGTAAAGAATATTTCATTATTCGAGGATGAAAAGCACAGATTGGACGGTTTGTTGAACAGTGCCGGAGCAGTCGTGAATGTAAACATGTAGTTATAATCCCACTTGTCATGACGAGCCCTTTACAGCTCAGATCTGGACACTTTTCTGACACGGGTAATTACATTTGCCCTTTTCTTGCCTTCACTCGCTCCTGGGCCTTTACCACAGCTGAGATCATTTTGCATTGTAGTGTGAATCAAAGGTTCTCCTCACAGCGGCTTAATTAAAGCTTACAGAAGAAGTGATCATAGGAAAAACACTCGCTTTTATGAGGTGAGATATTTTCAACAATGAATATTAATGATCTACAAATCAGCTTTTCTTTTGTCCTGAGATTCGTGTTTTATGTGAAATAGCTGTATTTGAGGCTAATCCCTCTTATGAGCGAATATTGTAGTATAGTGCAAAAAAGACTTTCTTACTTAGTATTTTGGTCTTGTTTTCTAGTATAAATGTCTAAAAACAAGACTTATTTTCTGATGTCATTTTTCTCATCAAGAAACATCTTGATTCAATAATCTTTAGGGAAAACAAGACCAAAATACTAGGTAAGAAACAAATTTTTTTGCAGTGTATGCCTTAGACCTAATATTTACTAACTTGTAAAATTCCTTGATGCTATGAACCTTATCTTAGTGAATTTAAGAGTAGGGATTGATTTATCAACTCATAGGCTACTATTTACTACAGTTTACTACAGTAAATACTCCATCTTATGTGGGGAGTACTGATGAAAAATATGTATTAATTTATCTCTTTTTATATCATATAGCCTAAACGTGTGGCTGATTGTACACACTCGACTGTATGTTGTGAATGATGAACTAAATCTACCTACTACATAAAGTTCACTTGATATAATCACTGGATTTTTTCCTGTGTTATTGTCATACGGTCATTACCGGACATATAATGAAACGTCTTCCCAGCGTCATGACGTTTCATCCGGTCACCATGGCAACCATCGCCAGCATCCTCTGTCCGCGCAGCTCGAGGGTTAGAGCCCTCTGCTGTCCGTCACAGATATAGGCATGAGAAGAGCTCGTGATGATCGGACACGCGCACGGGTGATGAGGATGATGATGGAGCTGTCAGGTGTGTTAGCTCAGGTGTGTGTGGAAGATTCATGACAAACACACACACACACAACACGTCGAATCTGGATGGATATTTCATTCAGTAAATGGACGAGTAAAGTTACGGTGAACGCTTGACATGCAGGTGAGTTCATTCAATAAACGCTTCCGTGGTGTTCAGCCTAAAGGATTTTGTGGACGATGTTTAATCTTTCATGAACGACTAAATCAAGCGCTTGAAAGCAAAAACTTCTTCGTAACGTGTCGTTCAGCGACCGAGATGATTTCCACACGTGACGCGATCAGTCGGGTGGTCTGTTTGTCATTATAAATGTGTGTTGTACATGTGGGGATCGTCTTGTAAAAAAGTAGTTGATCTGGACATTCTCATGCTTTATCGATATTGAAAATGCGTTTAATTTAATGGTTTGTTATTAAAAGAAAAATAAATGTGCATTATAAAGAACTGTTCTCATGGCTGGAAGTGAATGATTTTGACGTTTGACGTATGATAATGTTTTAGTCTTATGTAGGTTAGGTTGTGTTAATGAAGCGAACTGAAAATCAACACCAAAGATGATTTATTCAATGCAACGAACATACACTTTAATATACTGTAGTATGTAGTTAACTGTAATGCATTGTAGTTTATTATAGTACAGTTGTAACCGTACAATTGCTGTGAATTGATGTTATAGTGACTGTCGTACGTTACTATGTTTGCTATGGTATGGTCAAAAACATGATAGAATTGAAATACAGTTTACTATAATAAATTCTCAAATATACTACAGAGATGTTTTCATTTGCAGAAAAAAAGAAAAGTCCAATCAAACATCAGTGTGCAAATGTATTTCCAGTTATTTATATACCACAGTCATTTGAGTATTCCTTAGGGAAATTTCAGGTCATGTCACGAGGAATTGATTTGCTGGAGGATTAGTGATATTGCCAGGAAACTATACGACTAGATCACTGATATAGTTCCGCCGATGCTGTTGATTTCACATGTAAAGTGTGTGTTTGCTTTTAAGGGTCAGAGAGATGTTTGGTCCTGAAAGTGAAAGCTCAGAGTACACAATCTGTGAGCAAACGCACAACGGTACTGTTATGTGTGCTAAAATACAACAGTTATCAATGTGCAGACATTCATTTGGTCATATAAGTGCACCACTGACTATGTTTTCTTATGTTTCCAATGTTCATATCGTTGTTTTCCTGTAGCTCAGTGGTTAGATCAAGGCGCTAGCAACACCCAGTACATGGGTTCGATCCTAGGGATTGCACATATCATGAAATATAATTCGCTTTGGATAAAACCATCTGCCGAATGCGTTCATGTAAATGTGTTATATGAGTTAAACATGTATACACCCCGTAAGAATAGGGCACAATTTACTTTATTCATTTTTGACAGTTGTTTCAGTTGTATTTTTCGCACTGCATTTAATTACATTCAAGCATTAACGGAAATGTCCTTAAAATAAAGGAAAATGTACTAGTATTTTCTGCACAACAGTGATTCAGAAATTCAATGCGTTTGTTTGCTCATGTTGAGCATTAGACATAAAGATTAAAGCATTCTTCAGTCAAGGCTATGAAGTCAATTCTAGTGGATCTAAAACGTTAACATTTCCAGAAAATGAATATGAGTGATGTGCATGTTTGACATGGAAACAAATGCCTTTCATTTGGAATGATGTGCAGCGATGAATTATGCACAATAAGATGAGGAATGTCAATAGTGCTTGTTTTGATTTTATTATGATTTCATCTTTCCTTAAATCTGTTCTTACGTAATACTGCAGACACATACACACATTTATTTATAAATAACATAAAGCTTCATTTAGTAAGTTTGTGTTTTCATAGTGCATGTGCGAGACATGCAAGTGACATGCACAAGAGATTTCGACAAGTGTACAGAGCACTGCAGTACTGTACTGGTGTGAACTCTTGATGTCTGCATGTCTTATGTAATGAATGAGATTGTGAACAGTCCACATGTGTACAGCAGTGCATGTGTGTGTGATTTATCTGTGAGTTTGTCCACCCACGTGCTGTTTGCTGAAACTGAGGTCATGTTCGGTTTCAGCTCTAGTTTTGCCTGATTGTAGTAGACAATCTTTTCAATCAAGAAAAGCAAAACCCTCATACTTTATAAACCCTCACTATTCTCATCTCGCGCTTACACACACACATTAATGCAATATATAGTAAAACACTGACCATATAGTCACAGTCCGGGCTTAAACCACCACACTAATGACCAGTGACTTGAGAATATTGACCTACCATAGTCATTTTTAACGACCATTGAAACAGTTTTCAGCAACAACTAAACCTATTTAGGTGACACTTTACAGTAGGCTAGTTAATGTGACAAACTGAAATAAAATATGAACAGACAATAAACAACTGCAATGATAATAATATATGCTGTAGAGTTCACGTTAACCAGTGCATTAAAGGGACAGTTTACCCACAAATGAAAATTCTGTCATCATTTACTAATCCACAAGTTGTTTTAAGTATAATAATATAACTATTTATATTTGATTTAATTTATATTAATATTAATTTACATTATGATTTTATTAAATAAACAATTTGTTGAATGGGTCCTGTAGCTCGGTCGCACTTAAAGAAACTGTATAGTACACTGACATCTAGTGGTTGAGTTTGGTATCGCAGCCTAAAGTCAAAATATTGGAGAGACGAGTTTAGTCAAGTAACTGTTCTCCTGGGTTTCTTTTGCTTGTTATCAGAAATAATCTACAGGCGCTCGATTGTTTGTGAATGTGTACCAGAAGTTAAGGGCAGTCCAGGAACGCACGCATGCGCAATAACTTTTGTTTATGTTGTCACTTTGAAACCGTCTATAGTAGTCAATAGTGACCCAGAAGTGTTTGGCTATAAACATTCTTCAAAATATCTTTCTCCTGATTCAGCAACAACGAAAGTCATACAGGTTTGGAACAACCTGAGGGCGTGTAAATGATGAATTTTCATTTTTTTATGAACCGTCCCTGTACTGTAACTGATGATAATAAAAACAACCTTATTGTAAAGTGTTACCCATACTATCGTTGATATCATTCATTTATTTTCAGTTTAACATTGAACAGTGAATTGATTCCCTTTATTAAGATGATACGACTTTGTGTCTTTCAGTCGCTCTCTTTTTCACACCCATTTCTCTTACACCTCATCCTCCTCACATGTGTCACAGTCTCTCCGCGATCCATCATCGTTATATGTCTCGCAAAACGCACAGCACCGCCATGAGTTTGTGCATCGACACAAGTGCTCACCTATAAAGTTGTGTTTACTGCGGCAGGTTTTTATCGGCGAGCATGTAAGGTTACACACTCTTCACCGCTGAACGTTCCGGAGAGGAGAAGACAACGTGACAAATGTTTCCAGCAGCACTTTTGGGCTTTAGGGAAGATGTTTTTATCCATCCTTCTTAATCCCGCCCAGGTGGGATTTGACTTTTCGCTCTGCCCAAGACCAAGTGTGCCTGTGTGTGGATGAAGATGAGCTCAAGGACAGACGGAAGTTATATCAACTTCACTTAAAGTGGAACAGGGGATGTCATCGGTTCTTTAGATGATGAATCTCACCTCGTTTCTGTTCTTCTTTAGCCAATGTTCTCCAGCTTCAAAGACTTTAAAACAGAGAGAGCGAGCGAGAGAGAGAGAGAGATAGCGAGAGAGCGAAGTGCTAAAAACAGGGACGGAAGTCAGAAAAAGTCCTCGGTCTCTAACATTGAGCATACATTTGACCGAACTAGAAACTTGTAAAATCACCTATTATAAAACTCAAGGAAAATGTCATTTCTCAACGTATGGCATAATGTGACACTGGTCTTAAAACAGACCTCCGGAAGACTAAATCCATCAAGTCACAAAAACAAAACAAGATGATTTAGTGCTGGTCCATTCATAAAGGTGACCCGTGTTGGCATTATCATCTGCTGCATAATTCATGTGTCTCTTAATGTATGATTTGTGGAGATCCATTGGAGATCACAGTTAATGCTTTGATCTTGGAGAAATGGGGTCTTCCCTTCATCCGAGCTTTGAATAATAATGCAACAATAATAGATGTGTCATTGACAGGTATTTTAGCCGTCGGCGAGTGTTGATCACGCTGCTAAAGGAAATGTTTCAAGTGAATCAGTAATGTTATGACGTATGTTTATTAGACCGTGTCTCTGAGTTATGAGCAGGTGCTGTTCATCTGGAGATCTTTCATCTGAGGCTTCCAATAATCCATATACATTTACTGTGAGACACATTAGATAACACATGAGTTATTTTCGAAATTTGCTTCTCATTTGCACAAAGTTAAACATTTCTCGACTTTGTGGTGTCGCTAGACACGGTCAGTCCGGTCGCCACCGGTTGCTTTTGTTCGTGTCGCCGGACCTCGCCAGCTCTCCATTGAAATGAATGGGATCATGCCGCCTTGTCGCTAGTAGTGTGAACGGGGCATAAATGGGATGGTTCACCCAAAAATGAAAATTCCTTCATTATTCGTTCATTATTCGATCATCCTCATGTCATGTCAAACCTGTATGGCCTTCTTTCTTCAACACAACACAAAAGAAGATGTTTTTAATAACGTTGATAACAAAAACAACATTGAACACAAAACCACTGAGAAATTTCTCAAAATATCGTGGGTGAAATGTTGACAGATGTTTTGGGTTATCACTGTAAGTTGTTTTTAGAGTTCTTTTTTTGTTCATTGCCTCTGTTTGAGGGTCGATATTCAACTTTAACATCTAACTGCATGAGGCAATGTTTCTGTAAGTACAAATACATTCAACATAAACTATTTTAACAGTTACTAGATCAATTATTTAGTCTGTCTTAGATAGAATTTGTATAACATAACATAACAAAGTAAAGGTTTAAGTTTTCAATAAAAAATAAGTTGTGTGGAATCTTATGTCCTTTGTTAAGGAAACTCAGAAATCTATTTGTATTCTACTTGACTTTGTAGTGAAGTAAAAGACATGTGACATTACTCAGTAAACTGAGTTAGGTGAACTACATGGGCCAGAAGCTGAATAAACATAAATATGTCCTGATTACTCGATCACTTTGTGTCACTCCTTTGTTCTGTCTGTCTGTGTGTCGCTCTATCCCTCTGTGTATCACTCTGTGTGTAACTCTGTGTGTAACTCTGTGTGTATCACCACTCTGTGTATCACTCTGTGTGTAACTCTGTGTGTATCACCATATCACTCTGTGTATCACTCTGTGTGTAACTCTGTGTGTGTATCAATCTGTGTGTGTGTAACTCTGTGTGTACCTATCTCTGTGTGTGATGTGTGTGTGTATCATGTGTGTATCATCTCTGTGTATCACTCTGTGTGTAACATCATTCTATCACTCTGTGTATCACTTGTGTGTGTATCACTCTGTGTGTAACTCTGTGTGTATCACCATATCACTCTGTGTGTAACATCATCACTCTGTGTATCAAAATGTGTGTAACTCTGTGTGTATCATTCTAACTCTGTGTGTAACTCTGTGTGTATCATTCTATCACTCTGTGTGTCACTCTCTGTGTATCATTCAGTGTAACACTCAGTGTATCACTCTTTGTGTATCATTCTATCACTCTGTGTGTCACTCTCTGTGTATTACTTTGTGTATCATTTTGTATCACTGTATATACACTCTATATGTCACTCTCTGCATATCACTCTATCACTCAGTGTGTCACTCTATTACTCAGTATTACTTGTGGTCAGACTATCTGCTTTGTAAAGTCTCAAAATTCACTGAGCCTGGTTATAAACGTCTTCATTCCACAGTCGTTGAGTCTATGATGCTGTTGTAGCACCTTCACCTGTCTTGAGAGCATTTGCTTTGAGACGTGCAGACAGACGAGCGCTCAGGTCTGAGCGTGATGACGGACGCTTTTCAAATATCCTGACCACTGCACGTCATGACCCAGTCTAAGCAAACAGAGGACTCTGAGAAGGTCAATGAATCTGGCTCTTTAAGAGCTCTAGAGGTGATTGTGTTATCATATATTTATACCTCTCTACTAAACTATTAGTCAAACCTCTGCAATTATAGGTGACTGGTGTATGAATGATTGCTGATGTGTGTCTTTTCATTAGTATGACCTTGTACTTGGGACCTAAAGGTTAGACTTTTGAATATATGTGAAAGTAAAAATGTAAAGATTTAAATGGTCACAGTGAGTCTACAGCTGCCTTCTTTAATGTACTAAAATGTATTTTAGTGCTAATGTTTTCATTTTAATAGCAAAGAACAGCATGTTAGCCGATTATTGCTGGCACAGTGTATTTTTGTCCCGAAACTCAGACATACATCTTCAGATCAAAAGGTTATTAAAACATGAATATCATTTCAGCCAAGTGATGCTAAACTTTTGAACAGTAGTGTATAAGTGGAAGAGGTATTTGAAGAGTTTTTTTAACCGGATGACATGTTTGTATATATAGTATATGGATATTTGTGTGTTGGTGTGAACATCCTAAATAAATGCATCAAAGTGAAGGATTTCTCTGTCTTTGTCCTGGAGACAAATAGTCGACATTTAATCCACTTCACCGTGTTGTTCTTTGTAGCTGTGAGGCTATTGTGTGGCGTGACAATGACTAGAGGATACAGTGTATTAAAAAGAAAAAAGACCATTAAAGCAGACCACTTGCTCTTTTTTACATTTGAGAGCCCCGCGCATGACTCGCAGGGTTCTTTACTAATTTATAAATCGTGCACATGATGTCTGGTTTTCCTGCATGTCATGTGTATGAACTAAGTGTCCATTGTATTAAATTTTCAGCATCTAGTGGTGAGGTTGTGAATTGCAACCAGCGAGCCCCTCATTCCTTTTCGAAGCACAGTGGCTGACACGAACTAATCACGTCATCATATGTTCTTTTCTTTGCTGAGGGAGAGAAAGTATTTATGAAACATGTTCTGTAGAGCAGTTTGTCTGTTTAGGGCAATGACAACCAAGCTCATTCTAAGATAATAAAGACATGACGCTTCATTATGTAAGGTCTTTAAACAGCTCTGAACACATAGTTATGGATATAATATTACATTTCTGTCAATAGATCCTCCAAAAAACTGTATATTGTTTTTAAAAATTCTCTTCTGAAGTCGTCATAACTATTTTTAATTTGTAAAGATATACTGTATAAAATATACTCATTAGGCAAAATGCTTTGTTAGAATTACTTAAATACTTTAAAAGTTACTTTAATCTTATGCAACCTTTCTGTTGTTTAAACTTGGCGAAGAGATATGGAACTGTAATGCGGTCAGCAGACCTGGAACACCTTCATATGTGCGCCTTTACTGAAAGTTAATGCACCCATAGTGTTTGTCAACCAATCAGATGGAATCGGAGTACAGCAGTGGAGGGTTTGTTTGTAACAGTTAGAGCAACCAAAGCTAGGAACGCCTTCTAACGACCTCGTAGCAAGAGACTGGCGACACAGATAGACTGAGCATATAGTGCACAAGCTGTATAAACTTCATGAAACATGACAGACCTTGTTACGATCTGTCGTACAGAAAGATCGTCTGAACAATTTAGCAGAAAGTCAACCCAGCATATGCTGGTTAGGTAGGTTTTGAAGCATGGAAGCTGGTTTGTGCTGGTTTAAGCTGGTTGTAGTGAAGTGGGCGGGACGAGACCGTGAGTCGAGGTGCGTGAGTGATAACGAGTAAATTGTAAATTGACAAAAAAAATTGTATTACACTGGTCATTTGCTGGTTTAAACTGGTCATGAGCTGGTTTAGGACCACCTTAAACCAGCTACCAAGCTTCAAAACCTACCTAATTATGCTGTCTTTTTCAACAGGGAAATGTGTTTGGAAGTCAAATAAATGTAATGAATATGTTTCACTCCTTGGTTTGACCCTGTTGAACTGTGTTTTTGACAGGGTGTTAATCGTCGTGTGGAGCAGTGGCTTTAGTCCTGGAGTCCAGCTGTGGGATAGAGATGGAGCGTTACCTGGGAGAAAGCTCCAGTGCGCCTGCCAACACCACCAACGCCACGGCCACACCGGGAGCGGCGTTTCGCGTTAAGGTGGTGACGGAAAGAGTAGCCTTGGTGGCTCTGCTGGCCTTGCTAACGTTACTGACGGCCGTCATGAACGGTGCCGTCATCGCAGCCATTTGCACCACCAAAAAGCTCCACCTCCCTGCAAACTACCTCATCTGCTCGTTGGCCGTCACTGACTTCCTGGTGGCCGTGCTGGTGATGCCCATTAGCATCCTTTACATCACCACGGAGACGTGGTCGCTGGGGCAGATCGTGTGCGAGGCGTGGCTGAGCGTCGACATGACCTGCTGTACCAGTTCCATTCTGCACCTGTGCGTCATAGCGCTGGACCGCTACTGGGCCATCACTAAAGCCATCGAATACGCGCGCAAGCGAACGGCTCGCCGCGCGGCCGTCATGGTGGCGATGGCGTGGGTGATTTCGGTGTTCATCTCCATACCTCCGCTGTTCTGGAGGCGTCGGGAGGAGGGCGGCGGTCCGCAGCAGTGCATCATAGAGCACGATCACGTGGGCTACACCATCTTCTCCACCTTCGGCGCGTTTTACGTCCCCATGACGCTCATCCTCATCCTGTACTCGCGCATCTACGGCGCCGCCAAGACGCTGTATCAGAAACGCGGCTCGTCCAGACATCTCAGCAGCCGCAGCACAGACAGCCAGAACTCTCTGAATCACTGCCGGGTCACGCATGCTTTCTGCATCTCCGACCCGTCCAATTCCGACAACGCAACGGAATTAGAACGAAACAACATCACCGTTCGCATGCCGTCGATCGATCTGGAAATGGCGGAATCGGACGAGAGGAATCAGATCTGTACGTCCCGAGAGAGGAAGGCGGCGCGCATTTTGGGGCTCATCCTGGGGGCGTTCATCCTGTGCTGGCTGCCCTTCTTTCTGAAGGAGCTGCTGGTGGGGCTGAAGATGCTAAACCCGCCCCCCTACGTGTCGGACCTTCTCACGTGGCTGGGCTATGTGAACTCTCTCATAAACCCGCTGCTCTACACCAGCTTCAACGAGGACTTTAAACAGGCCTTTAAGAGACTGATCAGACGCAAAGGACACACATGAAACCCTCAACAAGACTCTCGTGAATATAATCATGTGGCATTATTTCAAGTTCTGGAACTCTGTGTGCATTTACTCTACAGTTCTCAAAAATGGAGCAACCAGAAGGAAAATTGTACATGAAACATTGCTTGCTGATTTCATTTCTGATGTTTCAATAAAATGCGATGAAAACCCGCTGTCGGCTTTTCTACAACATTCTTCATTCTGATGCAACAGATGAGCCAGATCCAACATTAGTGATATGCATGTCCTGCACTACGCAACCTAAATTACGTAATATTATATTTAATAAAATCAATATTAAACACTAAATATTAAAGGATGGAAATCATATTGATTTAATTGGCAATAAATTGACTAAATCACTTTTATCCTCTAAGTTTTTTGTCTTTTTTAACGGTTGCTTGATGACATCATCTTCCGGGATGTACAGATTTAATTTCACGAGATATTTCAAATGAATCCTCTACAAAGGCGGTGATATCTTTGCTCACGTAGGTTGCTGGTCCACCATAAGAAGTGAGAAACTGTCCGACACGACAGCTCTTATTGATACATCCGCCCACATTTAAGAGGAATAATGTGGCATTTCAGACAAGCCCAATAAAGCTGTCTTCTGATTCACAGGGTCTCTGGGCAGCGCTCACTCCTTCCTACACACGCAGCAGGGGATAACAAATGTAATTCATTTGCCATGTCATTAAACCAAAACACTTTAGTCGTGCAAATCACTGGTTTAAATTTAGATGATATAGTATATCCTACCTGTGAAAATAAAAAATATACATAATATACATTCGCATATGTAAATATTCATGTAAAAACACACTATCGTTCAAGAGTTTAGGGTTCGTTCGCTAAAATGTTTTTTTCTAAAGCCATATGTCTGAATTTGTTTAACTAGATTTGGAGAGCAATAACTCATTCAACACATTCATTTCATTACCAAACTGTATAAGCATCTCAAAAGAACATTTCTGTAAATTATTGTAGACAAAGGCTGGACACTTGCAACACTATAGATGATCAAATGAAACTTTGTTTTGATTTATTCCCAAACTTAAATTTGAGTGATTCCATGACTTTAATGCGTTTAGTGTTATATACGCACAACACCTACACCCGAGGGATTGACTTCATGCGGCGCTGCGCAGACCGATCAGTGTATTACGTTGAAGCACCGCGAGAGTCAGTTTTGGCGGTACTTTGACGTCATACGCCGATCTAGTCTGCGCACGCAGCGCTGCATGAATGAAGTCGAAACATAATGGCAAACTATACCTCTTCTACCTCTGGAAAAAAACAATGCGCAAAAGGACTTGGGTCACGCGAGGCACTTTAATGACTTTAGCGCATACAGTTACCAACAAATGCATTGTTTAGAGTTAAACATGTTGAAGATTAACAGACAAGCAAACCATTACATGATACACTGTTTTGTATCTAAGTTTATACAGCGTAGTGAAGCTTCTCCCCCATTAAAAAACAATTAACCGCCTCTGGTTTCCTTACGCTTTTTAGTCAGGCTATTATCCCTTTTAGCTGCGTTGAATGAAAAATCCCTACTCCGCTGCTGAGGGGAGTCACGTGAGTTGACCTGTGCGTCCGGACGCACGGTGGTTTTTCGTCACGTGACGCGCTGTGCGTACGCGGCGGAATTGTTAGTGAAGATGGCGGACGAGGAGGCCGAGCAGGACCACGGCGAGCGGGTCGACGCTTCCGACGCTTTAAACGCATTCTCTGCGCGTCTGGAAGAGACAGCGGCGATTTTGAATAACAGCGCGGAGTCGCCCGACGAGCGCGCGTCGCAGTACTGCTATGAGTTCTGTCAGGTACGTGCAGATTGTCTGACAAAACACGGCGCAGCTGCACTCATAAACATGCGCACAGCGACTGAAATGCGATAACCTCTGTCGTGATAGCTACTGGGTTTCTGTATACAACGAATAATAACAGTACCCTTGAGGTGATGGCACGCTTGTAGCGGGTGTGTCGCGTATTCGGTGTCGTTATTTGCCTCGATCAGTCAGGCTAATGTATGCATCTCGCGCAGGACTGTAAACAAGCACGCAGCGCACGCACAGCTGCAGAATTAAAGCTGCAGTTATAACTGCACATCATCTGTCGCTGACTGCATGCCTATCACTACTTCGTCTGATATCACTGTTCGTTTGAACCTTTGCACGTGATCGTAACCTAATACACACTGCATATCATCATTTTACTCACAGCACATCATCTGTCACTCAGTGTTCATTATGAGCTGTACGTCATCATAATCTCGTACATAATATGTCTCACAGTGCATCATAATCTGTCACCGTACATCATCATAATCTGATACATCATCTGTGTGCTGTACATCACGTCACTCACTCATCATTTTCATAATCTGGTTCTCAATGCACAGCATCATCTGATGCTCACATCATCATTTACTCTCTAGGGGTGCACAATATTAACGAGTGGTGTGATATGTGCTATGATAATGCTTTAAAGTTTGGTCGATAACTGATCATTCTTTAAAGTGATAGTTTAAGTCCATGAATAAAATCCTGTCATCATTTACTCGCCTCGATTTGATTCAAATCTGTATAGATTTCTTTGTTTTGATAAACACAGAAAAGATATTTGGAAGATTGCTTATAACCAAACAGTTCTTGGACCCCATTGACGACCCCCGTTGGAAAAATAACTTTATAATTTTTTGATCTGTTGAACACAAAAGAAGATATTTTGAAGAATGTAGATTTTGGACTACCATTGTAATTTTTCCTTCTAGTCAATGGGGTCCATTAAGAACTGTTGGTTACAAGCATTTGTCCAAATATCTTTGCGTTCAGTCAAACAAATACTAGAGAGTGAGTAAATTATGAAAGAATTATCATTTTTGGGTGAATTATCCATTTAACATGGAAAGCTATTAACCGATATATTGGCCGATATACAGGATCTTAATATTAATGTACATTTTTCCATCTCTTCTCATGTCCGCAGTACCTGCATATGCAACAATAGTTCTTTATTTTGACGTTTCTACATCAACTGCATGATTCCAGGGCCGACTTTTATACGTTATTTTACTATTACTTCCGTTTGGGACTTTTACTACTGCGCTTTCATTCATGCACACATAAACAAAACTGAAAGAAAACCGGTATAGGCATTTACATGTAGCGCGAAATCGGAGTAATGCGCAAAAAACTACCTCTGCAGATCGGTTTTTACTGACGCCGTTTATGAGCTTGTATGTACCAAGCCTACTAATGAACATTTCTCTTATAGCAGTAAGTGAAGTAAAATAATTTCTCAGAGAAAATGATTTTTGGCTTTAACATATCGGCCTGGTTTTATTATGGACCGATACTGATAACAGTAAAATGACCATTTTGTCGACCGATTCCGATATCGTGCATCCCTACTTAAAATATATTTAAAACTGAAGGGACAGACATGTTTCGCATTCCTTCTGATGGTTGATCATTTTCTCACTGTCCGGTATTATCTGTCACAGAATATTGATTTTATAATCCGCTACTTGTCCTGTGGACTGTGCATTTTTATCGTCTAGAGAAGAAATTAACTATTAAAATCGAATTGAAATGTTGTAAATAAATCTTTCACTTGACCGGGTGCATTTGGTTGTTGTTGAATGACTTTTCTTTAGGCAGCGTGTGTGTTATCAATATCAGATCAGAATCAAACGCTCAAAAAGCGTTACTCTCTCTCATTGTTGACCTGCTGTGATTTTTGTGTATTTAGTTGTGTAGTAGAAGACCTCACATTCACTGCGTTGAGTGTTTTTCAGACTCTGTTACAGTGAGTGTTGCTGTGCTTGTCTCTTTGTTCTGATGGTCTACTGATCTATATTTATTTTGTGATTGTTGAAATGATTTTAAAGGTTGCTAGATTACATGCGCACTGATATAACATTAAGCGGATAAAACATAATTGTATAAAAGCGTCTCCTGAATATGTTAATGTAAATTTCTGTTAGCAAATCTAAAAAAAGTGCATCATTCATTATAAGAATCAGTATGATTTCTGTATGGTTCTGGAGCTGTGTGGAACTATATGTTTACAGTAACGGTCAAACGTTTTTTTTTTATTTAAAAAACGTTTGATCTGAAATTAGAAACAAACATGTTGCTGGTTAGTTGATATGACGTCAGTTAAATCCAATGTACCGATCTGTTTCCCTAACACATTTCTCTTCTCACAGTCATGTTTTGTTTGGCTTGTAGTAAAGAGCAAAACGTTTTCAGCGTGACATCATAGCATCAAGTTTAAACTTCAGTCATTGAAGTGAACCACATCATTATAGTTTGTCAGAGAGATGCTGCTTACCTTCACAAGCTGTTTTCTGTCTCGTCACATGAGAAATCTGAACACGTTTGACCATGTTGACAACAAAACCTTCTGTTTCGTGAGCTACAATTTTCCAAGCTATGACATCGCTATTTGTAAACAGAAAATGTATATGGTAATTTGTGGTTTAACATTTGGAGAGCCTTGTTTGTTGTTAAGTTTAGTTGTTTGATATTATTTCTCAACGTGTTAACCGGCACCATACATTCTGTTGCCAGTGTTCATGTGAGCACAGCCGTGTACCATGTTGGGAAATCTTAGCCCCTCACCACCCTTTGACCTTCAGAGGCCAATGCACTGTAATGATATTGAGATGCACAGTTAATGACATGTGTTTGTGTGTTCAACAACAGACATTTGTGCTTAAGTTTTGGTTTTTCAGATAAAAGTACTGGCATTTTAGTGACCGTACTAAATTATTATTGCAAGGACTTGTATTGCTCTATAGCACAGTATATCACAGTATAATGTCGCATTAATAGTCATATATTCAATGTTGTCAGTAGCCTTTCATTTATTGACAACATTTTTTATTGACTTGCTTTGCTCAATTTTATTTTAAAGGTATATTGTATTTATATTGAAAAGCAAGTTAGTTGTAGGAATGCGTTTTATGCGTGAGACGGTCATGCTGTATGTTTGATATTAACATAGGCCAGCGATTCTTAAATCTGGTCCTCGCGACCCCCCGCTTTGCACATTTTCTCTTATTCCGTTCAGAGGTTTGTTCGATACGATCGTAAGTGCCCCGCGAAGTGAGCATCATTCAATATTCTGCCATGGTTCCATTTTGAAAGGAGCGTATGTAAGATTAAAAGGGCATTAACGTGCACAAGACATACGCAAATCTCATGATTACAGTTCAATAACCCTTCACATCTATGTAGTAAGGTTGCCTTGCCTCTGTGGGTTCACCATCAAAATTGAATGTCTATCTCTGACCAAGAAATATTTAGCATTTATCTTATTTTATATTGTCTGAACACGTTTGTGCAATATTTAATGCATATTTTTATGCAAGGATATATAACAGATAACAAGTAATTTATTATATTCACACCACATCGATCCCTTCATGATGGGGTTAACCAGGTGGTTATTAAAAAGAATGTTACCTGAAACACGCTGTAGTTATGTTTTTAAGTTGCTGACTAGATAAACGTAAAAAAAAATCTAAATCGACATCGTGAATCGGTAAACATTCTGATAAAATCGAGATGAGATATTTATGCCAAATAGCCCAGCCCTAATTTAAATAGACTCTCAGTGGATTTTTTAAAAATAATTTCTAGCTGTTTTTAATGAAGAATCGACCCTGTGCTTGTGTTTATTTCAGACTTTGGTGGAGTATGCCAGTCTGTGGAAGATGGAGGAGGACCCGTTACCAGTACTGGAGGTGTACATCATGGCCATGCTCAGCTTTGCACAGGTGTCCTCGTGTCTTTCAGCACAGTGTGAAGAGGTGCCTGTCGTGCTTGAAAGGCTCTCGCTGTAAGTATACATTTCTTTAAAAATACTTCTTTATCTTTTTCATGTCTTTCTGTCTTCTATCTGTTTTTTGCTTTGTAACCCATGATTTGTGTTGCCTTCTGTAGGAGTTGTGTAGAGTTGCTGGTTTCTCTGCACCAGAATGTTCCAGATGCATTGTGGGACAGGTTTAGATCTTCTGTCCAGGTAAATCAGAATTTGGGTTTGACATATTTATGGCCAATATAAATGACAAAAATCAACAAAAGCTTCTACAACTATATGGTACTGACTATATTATGGGCTGCTATTTCTGTGTAGATCGCTCATTCTCTGGTACAGGAGAAAGGAATCTCTCAGCTGAGGATGCTCTACACCATCTCACAAGAACAAGGGATGTGGACCAATCCAACGCTGCAGAGTATCCTTAAAAACGACACGCCACCGCAGGAGAAAGGTGTTGTTGTCATTCCTCTTTCCTCTTGGGCTCTGTGTGAAGAACCAGCAGTCTAATGTTCTTCTTTAATTTCTACAGTTCACGAGTTCCTCACTCAGGAAGGACCAACACTTCTTAAGATGCGAGTCAAGCACCTGATGAAGGAGAGCTATGTCGAGCAGGCCGCAGTGCTGGCCAAGACCTGCGCCGACTTCTCTGAGTTTGAAGAACAGGGGCACTTTAAGCAAACATACCTGGTTTGTTTGTGCAGCATCGCTCCTCAGGAAATTGTGATGGAAGAGGTGAGAGAGCGAACTATAAACTTTGATAAACTTTTCGTTTGCATCCTGTCGTTCTGCTTTTGCTATACAGCAGTCCTTCAAAATATATGCCACTTGAATAAAAAGCTATGACTTTAAACTTGAACTTTCTGAGGATTATTGTCAGTGGGCTCTTAAAAGTAGATTTTCATACTTCAAAGGGAATTCAAATGTTTTTTTAAAGATTATTTTTCTCTTCAGCTGGCAAGAGTGGACTGTCGTGATGCTTTAGAGATGATTTGCAACCTTGAGGCGGACGGCGATGAGAAAGCCGCATTTACTTTATGTTCAGGTTTTTTGACCCGTCAGATTCTACAAGAGGATTCTTACTGTGCTTGGTACGTTACGAAAGTTACCATCGCTAATTAAAAAAATACCCCTATATTATTTTGTGAATGATTTCATTGAAAGTCGATATGTGATTTCTTGGCAGGGAGCTGACTCTGTTTTGGGGAAAACTTCTTAAGCGATTAGAACCTTCAGAGCAAGGCTTTCTGGACCGATGCCGTCAAATGTCACTTCTGTCCAAAACTGTGTTCCATCTACTCTTTTTCATTAAAGTCATCCAGTCGGAGGTGAATCTTCCCTAGGCTCTCGTTTCATGTAATTATTTTACAGATGTCTTTGAAATACTAAACGTTCCTTTTTTTTTCCAATCTCTAGATGGATAAAGTTGGACTTTCCACTTGCATTGATATGTGTATACGAGCTCTCCGATTGGAATCGTGTGAAGGAAGCACCAAGGCCACAGTCTGCAAAACCATTTCCTGTCTCCTACCCTCGGACCTGGAGGTGAAAAGGTCCTGCCAGCTGACAGAGTTTCTTCTGGAGCCAACGGTAGACTCCTACTATGCGGTGGAAACTCTTTACAACGAGCCGGACCAGAAGCTGGAGGAGAAAGATCTTCCAGTACCGAACTCGCTGCGTTGTGAGCTGATCTTAGTCCTCAAAACCCAGTGGCCCTTCGATCCTGAGTTTTGGGACTGGAAGACATTAAAGCGTCACTGTTTGGGTCTTATGGGAGAGGAGGCTTCTATTGTGTCCTCCATTGATGAACTGAATGATGGCGACCCTGAGGGTTCAGAAGAAGATGCAAACATGCTTTCGGAGGATTTTAAGGATGTGTCTCAGTGCTTTGTGGAGGCAACGAATGAACTAAATGAAATCGCAGATCAGAGGCAGAAGAACAGAGAGATGAAAAAGTTGAGAGAAAAAGGCTTCGTTTCAGCGAGGTTCAGAAATTGGCAAGCTTACATGCAGTATTGCGTTTTGTGCGATAAGGAGTTTCTTGGTCACCGAATTGTGCGACACGCACAGACTCACTTTAAAGATGGATTCTACAGCTGCCCAATATGTTTAGAGACTTTTGATACAAAAGAGACTCTCGAACCGCACGTTGCATCGCATGTGAAACTTTCTTGCAAAGAACGTCTCGCCGCAATGAATACAAGTAAGAAATTAGCCAACCCCAAGACTGCTGCTCCTGTCATAGCTGCTCTGAAAGCTAAAAGTGGCGAAAATCAGATGAGCAAGGCCAAGACAAAAAACAACTGCAACGGGGACTCTGACAAACTTTTTAACGGACACTCCAATGACAAAGAGCCCTTGGACGTCAAGGAAGGCAGCGAAGGGAGCAGTTGCCCAGTTCAAAGCTGCAGAAGGGGATTCAAATATTTCCGTAATCTCATTGCTCACGTGAAAGATCATGGGGACAACGAAGAAGCAAAGCGCTTCCTTGAAATGCAGAGCACAAAGGTAGTGTGCCAGTATTGCCGTCGCCAGTTTGTCAGCGTTGACCACCTAAATGATCACCTACAGGTCCACTGTGGAACCAAACCCTATATTTGCATACAGCTCAATTGCAAAGCCAGTTTTGACTCTAATGCTGAACTCATTGTACATAAGAAAGAGCACCCGGGGTTCAAGGCAAGGTGTATGTTTCCAGGTTGTCGCAAGATTTTTCAAGAAGCCTACAAACTGTACGACCATGAGGCACAGCATTACAAAACATTTACCTGCAAAGCACCAGACTGTGGTAAAGTGTTTCATTGTCAGACTGAGTTAGATCTCCACGTAGAGAGTCACGTCACAAAAGTGGAGGTCCCGAGTGCTGACAGCCTGCCAACTGAACCTCATGAAGACCAATCGAATGAAACGCATCAGAGTCCTGTTCAGTCAGACCCTCTCTCGGCCACACAAGCAAACAGCACAAATCCTCCAGTGAATCGTCCATTGGGCACGCTGGCAGTAAAGCATTCTGTAAACAATATGCTTAATAGTGTGTTGGAAATGTCCACTCAAGAGTGTGTCCATCCTGAAACAGGTCAACCTCGAACTCCCATCCATCATCAAATGCCTCAAACGAATGACCGCCTGACGCAGACAGCCATGAGCACTCACATGTCTCACTTGAGTCAAATCGGACCAGAGGAATCTCTGCTTGAAGCCTTGATGAGTGATTCAGATCCCATGCCCTCTACGTCTTCATACCAGAGTGTATTAGAGGACTTTCTACCTGTTCCAGCAACTGATGCTTTGCACGGTCAGCTTCAGTCGACAGATTCTGCTAAGGCTCCTTTATACAACAATACCAATGGAGTATATGAACAATACACTCCTAATCCTTTAGGTCAGGTTCAGACGCAGTATTCCAGCATGTATAATAGTACAATGACGTCGTCAATGCATGGCTCCCACAATACAGCACCTCTTGTATCATTGGGTCAAATGGTTCCAGCTATTGCACAGACACTTAACCGTCAAATATCTCCCTTGCCAAGTAATGGACAAGCGTGTGAGAACAAGTCCGTGCAATCGGTAAACACAAACAACGCTACCCAAGTAGTGAAAGAGAGACACAAATGTCTTTTCGATTCATGTACTCGGGACTACAGCTCTTACAGAAGCGTAACCAAACACATGAAAGCTGTTCATCCTGATTTTTACACGCAGTGGAAACTAGCAAAAAAGAACAAAGTGGCAATGCCATCCACACACCGAACTGTTTCTAAAAAAGGAAGTCTCAATTCAAGTCAACAAGACCAGCTGCCTCAAAACTTTCCTGCTCCTGCTGTTCAACCGCAGAACCCTCATCCCCAATCCATTCCCTACTCAACAAA
Source organism: Triplophysa siluroides (assembly GCA_006030095.1). Classification (NCBI taxonomy): domain Eukaryota; kingdom Metazoa; phylum Chordata; class Actinopteri; order Cypriniformes; family Nemacheilidae; genus Triplophysa; species Triplophysa siluroides. Next base: position 744,677 of record VCII01000166.1, read on the forward strand.
CTGTATCAACTCCGGCTTTCCGTCTGTCGCCCCTCGTGTTACTGCTCCTACAGGCCATATTCAAACTAATCATATGGAAAATATATTGGATCCCATTGTGATCTCTCAACTTGGTACAAATCAGTCTCATATGGGAACAGGTCACTTGTGGGACCCCAGGCACAATTCAGCCCTCCAACAACAGACGTGTCATTCTCAGGAATGACTCCAAACATAAACTCCATTTCAGGCAGTCATTTCACTCCTCACCTGAACACAGCATCTACTGAAGGTGCCCAGCATAGAGGAATAAACTATTCTGCTCTACATCCTAATAATCCACCCGCACCTGCCCTAGTGGACAGTGTTAAAAAGTTAAATGATGACAGTTTGCATTCTTTTGGCAACATTAATCCACCTCAACAAGTCATGGGTTCTAATATGATGGAAGCTGTTAATTCTGTAGCAGATCCAAATTTGTCATCTGCTCAAATGACTCTGTTGCCCCCTTACGCTGACAGTTTAAGCCGTTCAATTCCTAAAGATCCCATAGCGTCCTCCTACTCTCAACAACAAAGTGACGGTTCATTCTCATCTCTGCCCCACACTGAGTGTGCAGTGAGCTTGAAGACAGAACCAAATTTAGATTTCCCTCTTTCGAACAACATAAGTGCCCCATCAAATGAGAGTTCTCCGGCTCCTCGGAATAACACTGGGAGTGTGTCAAACGATGGGGACAAAAAAGTCAAACGAAGCAGAAGAACAAAATGGCCTGCTATCATTAAAGACGGCAAGTTTATTTGTTGCAGGTGTTATCGAGAATTTCAAAGTCCTAAATCTCTTGGTGGGCACTTGTCCAAGCGTGTTCATTGCAAACCATTCGATGAAGCTGACCTGACGGCAGACCTTCCCAGCTCCTTTCTTGATCTTCTCAACTCGCCTCATCCAACACCTCCTTCATACGTGAACCTGCCAATCCCTGCGCACCCGCCGATAAAAGGTCCTCTTGATCCAAAATTGTTTCCCAATGTCACTTATCCTCAAGCTAATGGCTCCACGTATGCTAGCAGTGATAAACAGATGGAGGAAGGGTTCAAGCAGAACTCGTCAAATGTGTGTGTGAGCTCTGGACAAGAACAGCTTCCAAATGCCTGTGGTGGATATTCTCAAAACAAGCGAATGTCAGAAACTAGTGTAATACAGCACACTGATAGTGTGAAACATCAGCTACAACCCAGTTACCCTGACAGCTCCAATCCACTTTTTACAGATGGCCTTAGTGATCCTCTTCTTTCTCAGTTGTTGGCTGAAGATCACTCGGCATCCACCCTGAGTAGTGGTTCTTCAGATCACGTCAGTCAGATTCTTCAAGCGGAAACTGTAAATAAGATGAAGACCACGGAAAAATCCACCATCAGCAACGCAAGCGTGATGTCGAATGATGGTCTTCTGGCAGCCATGGAAAGTCTCGCTCAGAATTTGGTGTCTGAAAAGAGCGTCAAAGAAAGACTGCGTGAACAGATATTGGCAGGAGACCTTCACAAAATAAGCAGTCTGCCCCATGGCTCGAGCATTGATAGTTCCTGTTCACAAATTTCTGTAGCAAGTCCAGTGACTAGGGAGACACAGTGTACCTCAAACTTGATTCAGGATGCAACTCAAGGTGAGCAGCAATGGAACGCTGCTGGGACTTCCGCCGAGACTGTTTTGCAGTTGGGGGATGTCATTCTAAATGAGGGCTTATCTCACACCAATTCATCCATGTCTTCAGGACATGATGTGAATGAGAATAACAATACGACCACAGCCATCTCGGATGTTATGTTTGTAATCCAAAAATCTTTTGAGAAGCTTGACCTAGACAGAGAAATCGCTGAAGATACCAGAACTGTGAACCAACCTAAAACGTGTGATGTTAAACCCAATAAACCAGAGTCCAATGATTCAGCCATTGAGATGTCGAGTTACGAGAAACCATTTGCATGTGACGCAAAATGTTGTTCTTACAGAGCAATGACAAAAGATGCGCTTTTTAAACATCTTATCAAACTGCACAATTACACGGACGACATGCTTGCTCAGGTAAAAGGTCAATGTAATGTCTCCCCTTTCAGCTGTCAGATATGTAACAAGGCGTTCACACGCAACTCTAACCTCAGAGCCCATTATCTGACCATTCATAACTTCTCACAGGAAGACATGAGGAAATTGAAAAGTAAGCGTCAGTCTAATCAGAGGTTGGTGGAGAGCGATGGCGGGAGCCCTTGTCCAACGCCAGACGTGTCCAGTCAAGTCAAAAACATGACAGATGCAAGTCAACAACAACAAGTAGGTACATCCGGGACATTAGAAGCCGACATCTTGAAAAAAACATCCATCACTCCGTCACTTGTCCAGCAGTCTGCTGTTGTTCCTCAAAGCAAAAATCCTGGAATAGCAAAACAGACTTTAATTTTGGAAGGTCAGACACCCATAAAGCCATCAGTCATTGTATCTGTTCATTCTTCTGTGAGTCCAAGAGTAGATCAGCATCCGAAGACGTGGTTTCCCGGACAGTCCAATGGGTCCCCGCTCAAAGAACTTCTGCCTACGCCTCCCTTAACCCAAAATCCGTCAGCACAGGTACGGATAGATAACCAGCCCTTGGATAAAAAGCCCAAGCCTTGCAAGCCCCGGCCGCCAAAGCCAAAAGAATCTCCCAAGAAACCTAAAGAGAAAAAAACAGAGACGGATGATAGCTTTAGTCCTTACAGACCTTATCGTTGCGTTCATCATGGCTGCGTGGCAGCTTTTACTATTCAACACAATCTGATCTTGCATTACAAAGCGGTGCATCAGTCTGCTCTGCCTAAATTTGAGGTCAACAATCAAGATGAGCAGAACGACGAAGAGACGGAGGACAAGGATAAGAATGAGGAGACCGAGGATAAACCGGATGGTGAGATCAAAGAGGTGGATGAGTTCAGGTGTCAAGTCAAAGACTGTTCTTGCATTTTCCAGACAGTTCCGGACTTGCTCCAGCACTACCTTCAGCCACACAAGTTACCCCTTGAGAAAGCTGGTGCCATGATGTGCAGCATCAACCTGGGCAGGTTTCAGTGCGACCAACCCTACTGCTCGGAGATGTTTACAGGATTCTGGAAGTACATTAATCATGTGGATAAAGAGCATAAAGATATCAAAATCTGTAAAGTGGAGCCAGTGGAGGGCATGTTCAGATGTCAGGTGGAGGGTTGTGAATGCGCTTACAGCACGCGCTCCAATCTACTGCGGCACACCATGAAGAAACACCACGATGTTTACAAACGGCTGCTCATGAATCCACGGGAAGGCAGCAGGGGCGGTAAACTCGGTCGTCCTAAGAAATACAATGATGCTGCTGATGTCGTCGAGAAAGAAAACCGAGAAATAAACAAGAAAACCATTAAAAAGGCATGTCCGAAGAAGAACAAAACCATGAAAAACAACTGGACCAAATATGGGAAACCCATTTTGAAAAGCCAAGAAGAAGCCTCGGCGATGTGCACCAAACGATTACAGCTGCAGTACGCTTGTATGATAAAGGGTTGCGAAACGGTGACCGGGTCAGAGCGAAATATAATGAAACATTACCTCCAGCATGGTCTTCCAAAACAGTACCTAGAAGAACAGAGAAGCAACTTTATCCACTGTAAAAAGTTACCCCGCTCAAGATATAAACGTATCGCATCCAGAAGTGATGACACGGATAAGTCGGGGGAAAGTTCAGTCGAGACGTCTGACAACGACGAAGTCGCCGAGCCCGAGCCGAGCGAGTCCGAGTTCTCAAAACCCACGTCTGAGAAAGAAAGCACAGAGGATCCCGATCTGTCCGATAGCAAGCCTTCCACGGACACGTGTTCAGAGATCTCCGTAGTGGTTAAACGCCGGAGGGGACGTCCACGCAAGGGTGAGATAGTCAGGAAATCATCGGGACAGAATAGGACGACGAGACTGCGGACCCCAAGGACTTGCACAGTCAGTTATGTGGATTTAAACTCGGATTCCACATCCTCCAGCACTATGACCCAGGAAGACGTCTCCGATCAGAACACGCCATTAAATTCGTTCAAGCCCATGGGATTTGAGGTGTCCTTTCTTCAGTTTCTGGAGGAATCACGGACCTCCAAGAGAAAGTCAACGGAACAGATGAACGGAGGTTCACGTAAACGGACGGCAGCTTTCCAACTAAAGACCGCCACGATTGTGTGCAAAAGAGCGGATGCAGAAATGCCTTCGCGGGACGTCCTGAAACTTGTGGACTTTAAAAATCCCCAAAAGTTGACCTCTCTCAGCAGCGTCACGTTTGAGGTGCAGAAAGTGTTCTCTGGCGTCTTGGAGCTTCTTCTCAAGCAGCTTCATGAAATGAGACCCACGGTGATCCTTGAAAAAGAAAATTAATTTATTGAACTCAGGATAAGAATGACGACTTCAAACTGATGCCCTGAAAGAAATGAATGCTAAACGGTTGTAGCTGCATTTGAAGATAAACACTACATGCCCAGTATCTTAATGGTCCCTAGTATGATGTTTATAACTCATGACTGTGTTATGACCATGTTAGGCTGACTTTATAGTTGCAGTAGTTAATGAAATACCTCTAAAGCATGCATGTCCTTAGATAAAAAGGATCAGCCCTTGATTTGGGAAGTTGATTTGGTTCTTTATTGAGTTTTGGATAGACTTTATAATATTCCATTGGACTTTTTCTATCCAGCTGAAAGTGGTTCAGTTCTGATGTCATGTGCCGTGTATAATTCGTAACCGTTTTGGTCCCGTTCACCCTGTAAATCTGAAATTTGTCAATAATGTTGTGTCTGGTACTTTGATCAACTACTGCCACCAGCAGTCCGTATGTTAATCAATGGCAACCGATTTAATACAGCTTGCTTTTTGGTACTCGGTTTTGGTCTCTTTTTTTCATTGCAATATCAGCAGGAACCCAGGACATGAGTTTTACGAGTGTATTGTGTGCCCTGGTAAAACAAATGCATCAAGTACACTTTATCTAGTTAATTTCCATAATGCACTCAAAGTGCTCTTTTGCCTTTCTCATTTTTACATAATATAAAAAAAAGGTTTTTTTCTACTTCTATTCATGATGTCTCAAGATAGCACATTTGAGTATACTTAGCTTCTTAACATTTTTTGGGGTATATTAAGAGTAAGATTAGTGCGTGAAAACAGAGCACTTTTAGTGCATTTAGATTAAGTGCATAGTATTATATTACACTTTTTTTGCACCTGGGTGTCCTGAATTAATTGTAAATACACTTAAATTACTTTCACTGATTTAACATGTGCTACGTGACCCCTCACCGCAACCCTTACAGGTTCTTACCTCAAACCCATAACCAAACGTTAAGCTCACTCCGTTTCTATGATTCCGCCTTATAATTAATGTTCACATTTTTGTCAAAATTGAATTCACATTTTCTTATTTTCACTGTGATTTTTTTTTTTTTCTTTGTTGTGCACATAGGACTTCTTTGGAAAACGGCAAGGTTTTATCTACAAAGTCAAATGCAAAGTAGAAACTTATAAAACACTTATTTTAACATGTTTTTTACTACAAAGTGACAAATTATTTATATTTGTGGACAGGGCTGCCAGGTAAATGTAGATATATGGAGTTTAAATCCCAGTGTTTTTAATAAGAACATCTGGTTATGCAAAGAAATCACATGTGATACTGATAATCACAACCTAGAGTAACAGCCTTTACAACATATTAAAGGATATTTCACCCAAAAGTGAAAATTCTGTAATCCTTTACTCACCCTCAGATTGTTCCAGGTAAGGGATAATGTTCAGGCAGCCGGTTGTTATTGCAGAAATAATCCATGACAGTGTGATCAGAACGTGAAGCGGAGGGTCATGTATAACACTGAAGGGGTTTATTTCATGATAACAGACTGCTGCTTGTACATAATCCCATTTATTGAATGGCTACTTGTCACATGAGAAAAAAACTGGACATGAAATGTGAATTTGGAATATTTGATTATAGCTCATTTTAAGTGAAGGCAGACCTTCCAGGAAAAGCCGTTTACTTCCGGTTATAAGGTAAGAAACGACATTCAAATGTAACGAACAGGAAAATTGGTCTTATCATTTGTAAAAATATAATGTCATATATGTTATTAAAATATATATTTATATTTAATTAGTATAAAAAACCTGTCAACATGATTTTTGGGAGGTTTTTATCTGGGAATAACGAACCTGCAAATGTCGCGACTGTCCAATCAGAATCAAGCATTCCAACTAGCCTGTAATAAACCCGTACTCTTCCTTTGAGTTCAGCATTTAAACTGGTTTGGAACAGTCTAAGGGTGAGTAAAAGACTCATTTTTGGGTAAGGTATCCATTTAATATGGACGGTTTTAAAGTGACATCATAAACGTTACTCACATGCGCATGTTCGTGGGCTGCCCTTCACTTCCGGTACATGTTCACAAACATTAGAGCGCCTGTGGAATATTTCTGATAACAATCAAAAGAAACTGAGAGGAACAGTTACTTGACTAAACTCGTCTCTCTGAATGTTTTGAGTTTAGACTCAACCGCTAGATGTTAGTGTACCATACGGTTTCTTTAAACTCGTCAAAACCACAGGAGCCATTCAACAAATTGTTTATGTAATAAAATGAACATACAACATAATTCAACAAATCGTTTAATTAATACAATTATTATACTATAAAATAATAACACAAATTAATATTAACATGAATAAAATATAAATAGTTATGTTAGACACTAGTGACTGGCGTGCGCTTCCGATGAAACGGTCTATAGTTATTTTTCCTTCTTCCTTCTCTTTTTTGTTAAAGTATGATTTTTACATTGTCAGGTAAGTGCTGCTTTCAGTATTGTCACATCTATAACAGTCCATTTTCCTCATAAATGCGCACGCAAAGAAAGAAATATGAAATAAAACAACTACAATAAATCTTATGTTGTACGAAGAGCCATTTGTTGGGTATCATTGCTTCTGGGTTCTGCATTTGAATTCACAGAAAATCAAAATCAAATGTCATCTCTCAGAAACTGTCCTTTTTTTCACGTTACCTTTAAAAAAAAATAGAAACATGTATAAACTGATATTTTTCTGATGTCTAGACTTCAATACATTGGTTGTAAACACTCTCTATTTCAAGTTTGATAGAAAATGATCAATAACGCTGAAAGTGAAATTTCCCATGTAACACTTGACCAACCTGAGTTCTTTCAGAAATGTGAATGAAATATAGCTTTTCATTTTGTCTGATTTGGTTATACGAAGAAAGTGACATCTGAATTTTAAGCCGATTCCAGTCCGAATAGTAAAACATCCAACAGTCCATATTTCACGCAGCATTAAGCGTAGGGTTGTCCTTTCCCGCCAGTGCAGAATGAAGTCCGCCCTCTTTAGACGCTGATAACGGGTGTGGCGCGGCCGAACCGAGAGTCATCACAGAAGGAGGTCGACTGTGTCTTACGTTCACAGGGACATACTTCTTACTGAAGCACTTCCAGCACTGTTTGGAGACAATATACACCAGCTCCACCAAATTCAGCACGATGCATAGTATAGACGTACATCCCATAATATACAGAAATATCTTTTTCTCTGTGGGTTTGGAAATATAGCAGTCCACAGTGTTGGGACAGGGGCTCTCTTCACACTGGAGCAGTCGGGGGACGTTGAAGCCGCTGTACAGAAAATAGAAAGCGAGGAGAGTCGCCACCTCGAAGGAGGTTTTGAGGACCAGACTCATGATGTATGTGAAGAGGAGACCTCCGTCGATGCTGCCCTTGTCCCGGTACAACTTTCTTTTGTGTTTGCTCTCTCTGTGCTCCCTGTAGGCCACATGCAGCGCCACCAGCAGCGACGGAGTGGACACCATGATCAGCTGCAAGGCCCACAGACGCACCTGCGAGATGGGGTAGAAGTGGTCGAAACACACCTGCTCGCAGCCCGGCTGTTGAGTGTTGCACACAAAGTCTTTGAACTCGTCCTTCCACACATGCTCGGCGGCGGCCACGAACACCAAGATCCGGAAAACGAAGAGGACGGAGAGCCAAACCCGTCCGACGACTGTCGAATACTTGTTGACTCCGCTCAACACACTCTCCAGAAATCCCCAGTTCATGTTTCCTCGGGTGTCATCGGGCTGGAAGTCAGAACTCAACGTTACAAATCATGAAATCTACACACGGCACACACAGGTTTTAGGTGTCACCTCATGAGATCAAGAGGTTCCACTGATTCGCACGTTTTCTTTGAAACACCCGTTGAAATGAATTCAATGTACAGTGACTTCAGTGACCAAAAACTCAGGTAACAGTAACACTTTACGATAAGGCTGTATTTGTAAGCATTACTTAATGCATTAGTTAACATGAACAATACAGTTTTTCAGCATTTATTCATCTTTGTTGATTCCAGTACAATTGTTAACTGTATGGTTATGCTGCATTAACTAATGTCACAGTTTCAACTTTCGATTTTCAAAATGTGTTTGTACATTCTGAAATGAACTCCCTGTCTACACCAGACCCCAGCAACAGACTCATTGGAAAAACAAGGCATTTGTCACATCGCGTCCGGTGTAGACAGGGTGTAAGAATAATAAATGCTAAAAAAACATATTGTTAGATCATGTTTGCTAACGCATTAACTAATGTTAACAAATACAACCTTAGTTCACATGTCACACATCCTACTTGACATTTATTTAGCGGACTGTTTTATCCAAAGCAAGATATAAAACAACATATGTTCTACACAAAATGCTTTGTTCTAACAAATGGAAATAGGCCTAATCTTTTGAAATAATAATAATAATCTGAAAGTATTTACCTTTCATTTAGTCTGACTTCTCTTTTCTCTTGTTTTTCTCTGGCTGGTAGAGACGGCGCAGCTTCTCTGTGCTATTTGATAGTCAAATACACCTGGCGCAGGGGCCGCACCCGTTTGGTTACCATGGATGAGCTCTTATGTCAATGGAAACGCGACGCAAATGATATGTGACCAATCAGATGCTTTTTTGCTCTGTTTTTGGTAAACAGAAAAGCTGACATGTTTGCAGAGTCATCAGAGATCCTGCTGTAGTGTTATTAGTGTAAACACTGTTCAAATCACCAGAAACACACACACACGCTCGTGTCCTCGGCAGGTCTGTACGCCATTGATCCATGGTCGTGGTCTTCATGGGTGATTAAAAACGTAAACAGAAATATTAGGAAAAAGGAGAATCGGGACAGTAAATCACTTTACATTTGCTGTAAATATGTAAGAGAGTGTAAAGTGTTTACTGTACATCTTAATGTGAGTTCTGACAATGAAAACAGTCACAATTTCCACTTACATCACAATATGAAGAGTTTGGTTCCAAAATGAGATGAAAATCATGTGTTTTATTGTGTTAGTTAGCTGTATTTTCTTAAGTTATTATGTCTTAAATCAAAACAAACCAACTGCAGTTGGAATGCACAATAAATCTCTCAACTCTTCATATACAGTATATCCGTGGCATCAACGTTTCAGATTATGTTGGTAAGTAAATATTTCCATAACTTCTCTTATTGTTTGAGGTAATGGAGAGTCCTGTTTATAGCAGACTTATGTTTGTTGCCAGATCAGAATATAATCCACACAGAGCTCATCCACTCAAACCCTCACAAGTATGAAGTGAAAGATGTTGCGTGTGTATAACCCACTTTCATGAACCGTGAGAACAGCAGAAATCCTCCCTGTCTTCAGGCACAAACACTGTAATATATGTTTGTGCAATGGCTTGTTTGGGGAACGCTATTGGATCTTTCGCTAACATTCTATAACCTATAGGTGTCTGTAACAATACGTACTGATATATGTTAATGTGACTTACTGCAGATATGGAAACCTGTACATTTGTGTTACACCACAGGTGCACATGCAGTTTTAATAACCTGTGCATGAATTACTGATGAGATCAGAAGCACTTATCTTGTTACCAACAGAGAGACACTGAATAAAGTCAAAGACAGACAATTCAGCTTTCTTCCCTGTTCTCTTACTACACTCTTAAAGGAATCAAACGGAAGATGCGATTGACTTCTTTTCCGTATCCTGCTTCTGAAATTAGAATAAAATGTAGAGCGGGGCTTTATTTTGCCCTCCTCTTTTTGATTGGTTCGTTGTAAGTTGGGCGGGCTAAAAATGCCTGGCCATTGGACAGTCAGTATACATTTACATGTATTCATTCAGCAGGCTCTTTTATCCAAAGCGACTTACAGAGAGTTCAGGGCACATTAAGCCATATATAGTATAGTCCTACCTCTTTTATGTTTGTTTGTTGCTGACGTCATGTGGTGAAGAGGTGTTGTTGAGAGGGGGAGAGGAGCTTAACGTTTTCGATTAAAGTGCAAATGAATTTTGAAAAAATAATGGTGTGCACGGATAAATCATTTATAATAATCACAGCAACACTGTGTAAAACAGTTTGATTGCACAGTGACTTTAAATATAAAGGTGCTTTAAAGGTTCTTCACAGTGATGCCAGAAGAACCGTTTTGATTCTTTAAAGAACCATCTCTTTCATAACTTTAAAGCCTTTTTTGAAACAAAACGTTTAAGGTTCTTTATGGAACCATTTAGACAAACAAGGTTCTTTAATGGCACTGTGAAGCAACTTTAGTTTTAAGAGTGTCGATGCGTGGTGTTCATTATATCAAAACTGATGTGTCTTGATGCACACACTTACAATGAATGATTCATCAGCACGTGTTTAATAAAAAATATATTTTTATTTAGAAAACATAAAAGTATAACAACTTCAGCTGACCGTATCAAAACCCTCTCACTGTTTTCGCACTTCCACACCTGTCATAAAGTGTTGCCAGATAGTTTCCATGAATAAATGTAACATTTTCTACTTGAAATGACTCGCATACTGGATTGACTCAATTACTTATTTGTAAGAAAGCACAACTTTTTAAAGGTTGACCCATGCAGCTTCATTTGCAAACGTATGACTTGCATGCTGAATAAAGATGAACTGACACAGATGACATCATTAAGTTCCTAACAAGTATCTATTTATTTTAAAGAACAATAATGGCAACTTTATGTTTGATTCGTCCCAGAAATGCATTGCCGTTTTTAGGCCACAGCCTTTAACGCCTCAAAGCTGTTGGTGTGAAATTTGAAAGGGCAAATGTGCTGTGATCTTCTCACAACATCTCAACATCATGTCTACCTAATACCTAACATCAATATAAGATATTAAATAGGCCTTCTGAAGAAACCACATCGCTAAAGAAACCCAAATAAGGCCGAGTTTTCATAATTTCCTATGACAACAAGAAACTTTCCATCTATATGTATGACCCACGATTCAGTGGCCAATGCGCATCTCAAGTTTGACTATTCAAAATTAACCCTAAATTTCACATAGGCTACATAAGCAAACATTTACTGGATCTAAGCCTCTCTTTTCTATATTCATTAGATGATTTAGAAAAATATTTGGATTCATTCAAATCAAATTCAAAGAACTGTGAACTTTGTGTCCTCCTGAGCTGTTTTATTTTTTCTGCTACCCTGGCAACTTATTTTGTATTTGTGTTATTTTCTTCACTGTATTACCCTATTGCTTCAATGTTCTACTGCATTATCTCATTTAAAAATAGCTCTCGCGATGCTTTGATGTCATACTTAAATCTTTTTTATTTATTTATGTACAGTATTATTACAAAACTGTAAATACATCCTTTACAAAACAATATAAATAGAAAAAAGAAGAGAAAAAACAAAAAATAACAAAATATATAGATCCATATATGAATCCTTACAAAAATGACATGGGTCAAAGATTTTAACAATTCTCTGCTTTATTTACTACAGAACTTCACACCAAACACTCCCATCGATTTGCGCAGCAACGCACAAGATCAACCACTAGAGGGCGCTGCGCTGTTTCTCTGTCGCATTTCAACCCGCTGCGTTCTCTTTATTAGCGGTCGTCTATCTGTTCAAAATGTCGTCCTCCTGCATATGACAACAACACTCGTGTTTCTGAAGTGAACTGAAGGGATTTAATAACAGCAGTGAGGATGTGTCGAGCAGCGGACGGCAGCGGGACGGGAGGCGCGCAGAAGCCGGGCATCAGTGAGCGGGAGGCCGGTTACAAGGGTCCGGGGCTCCGGGGAGTTAAAACCACGTCACTGTTCCGTGCTGTCAACCCGGAGCTCTTCATCAGACCTGTGAGTCCCTTCACTTATGTCACTTTATAATGCACAACTAAAGTTTTGTTGATGGGGGTTGTTTTGCGCTTTCTAGTTAGTAGGCTAAAAGACATCATTGATTGACATGATTTCTTGACCTTGATGTAACAGGACTGTCTGTCAAAGTCTGGTGAGCTGTGTGTGTGTGTGTGTGTGTGTGTGTGTGTGCGGTGCGTGCGTGCGTGCGTGCGTGCGTGCGTGGACACCTCAGTTAGTTTGTTCATTTATTTTCCCTGCAGAATAAGCCGGTGATGTTTTTCGGGCTGGTGACCATCAGTCTGTGTGTCCTGGGTTAATACCATCAATCAGATCAGAGACAGAGACCAGCAGCTCTATGAGGCCATAGACAGTGATGGACAGACCTACATGAGGAAAAAAACCTCCAGATGGGACTGATAGAGACTAATCCACTACTGGCACTCACCTATTATATCCAACTATGTTTATTATGCAATGAAGTAAATGATGCATTTCTGTCTTTTATAACCGTCACATTTTGTCAGAATGAAATAGTTTGACCACCACCTTGACAAAATCTGATTTATTTTAAACCGAGCAGGTTGCTGAAATGTTGAGGTCCCAAAGCTGTTTTATTCTCATTTTTAGACTCGCAGAATAAATGAATCCTAAAGGAATCCTACAAACGACATTTGTAGCTGAACATTTTTTGTGTGCTGTAACATTCATGTTATGTGTAAATACATCCACGAACACAGAATGAACAAGACATTTTATGGTATTTATATTTGTGTTTAATATATATGTTGCAGTATTTATAGCCGCTCTGGTGCATTCTTGAATCCTTAACATCACAAAACAAGTGCATTGCTCAAAACTATTTGTACAAACCGCACCACATCATGGATTACCCGCAAAAGCCAGTCACTGGTCCAAAATCTTAAATTCGTCTTTCAGAAGTTAATGTTTATGGCAACATCAGCACCAGAATCAGAAGTCCTCATGTCATTGAACTTAAGACAGAAGGCAGTTATAAGTGACAGTATTTCCCGATGTAAACTATGATGATGGTGACGTAAAATGAATGCTATGGATTTTATCAGTATGACATAAAGTTATGTAACATTGACAGAAATTCAGAAAAATGTACGTGATTCTCAGTCACAATGTCAAGCACAAAAGGAAAAGAAATATCAGAACAGAATGATTTTTTGATTCAAGGGTTTTGAATTAAATGACACATGCAATGAATGAATGCAACTTGTTGGCATGCCTTTTGTCAAAATTTCACAGGTTTTTATGTATTTTTGAAATACATTCAAAAAACATAAAATGACACATTAAGAACATGCATTTACAAGAAAACATGTCATTTTACATGGAAAAAAAAGTTATTTTTTAGTTTACTTCTGGCGCCCAGCTGCCTGAAAATGTTCGTATTTATAACAAGACTTCTTTTAACAGAAAAAGACAGGAAATTTACAAAAAAACGTGGAAAACTATTTATTATATATCCTTATATACAGTAATTTTATAAACATTATTTTACGGTATATTTCTGTCAATCCAGCTGACAGAAATGTTCATTTTTTTTAAGATGTAGGTACATTTAAAGGGACGGTTTGTTGCTGGTTTCATGAGTTCACCTGCTCATCCAGTCTTTATGAAGAAAATAATAGAAAACAAATTTGGTTGTGTGACTCGGCTGGAGCTCTGAGCTAACCCTCACAACTATAGAATAGAATAAAATGAATCATAGGAGGGGTCGGGAATACCGGAAGAAGAGAAATGTAGATGGCTGTCAGTACTCTTGGGAATGATTGACACGATCAGTCAGGAATCTATAGAACTTTTTATTTTGCCTTAAAGAAAACAATCAAAGTAAATGAGAAGACATCAATGTTTTTAATAATCAATGCTTTTATTTGAGATACTTTACTTCAGCCTGGACCACAAGGCCTATGAATCTGCTAATATTACAAGAAGGAAACCGATAAACAGTCATCTGATCTTCAAAGTAGACATTTTCTTTGATCAGATATTTTGATTAGGATCAATATCAATGACATCACAATGTTCAACAAAGACCAGATGAACTGCATACGACTGTCTGGATATGACAGACTGTTTGACAGCATTCAGGAAACCCCTCAACAATCTGCTGGAAATTAAACTTGGCCAAAGTTGTTGTAAGTGTAACAGGATCTGAGCGCATGTGTGAAGAGCAGCTTGACCTGTTCTGTCTGTTTTCATGCGTTTAACATGATGTATTTGCAAATTGTGCTTTGAGTTTTTGACAAGTATGAAGTAGAACAAGTAACATAAAGTAAAACCGAATGTAAAGTTCAGGTGGCAAAAAAATGAATGCCAACAATATAATAATAAACAACACTGATCCAGAAGAACTTCCTGTTTTAGTTTTTTAACACTGCATGAACGTTTGAACAAAATAAGATTACAACCAACCAGCAGAACATTATAACCAAATTAAAATGTTAAATCCATATCTTTAAGATTTAATCATATGTGTAAGATTTAAAATCGGTGGATCAGTGTTTAGTGTTGCAAAGTGGTCTATATATATATATATATATGTGTGTGTGTATAAATGGTGTTCCATCCATAGACTTTTACTGTTTATGCAACCAATCAAGTCTTTGGAATTACGTGACTGTGAGTGGGCGGAGTTTGGCGCGTAGCCCCGCCCGTCCGCCACGGGTTATAAATACGCTGCACCGGCTGCGGCTCTTCGGTGTCATTCAGCCGTGAGATGCTCACCGGACTCGGTTCAACATGGCGGAAACACTCGCTGCCCTCCTGCGGCACAGTAACCATCTCATGTAGTTTCCTGGAGGATCTTTTACTTTCAGAGTTTTGATGGAAACTGTCCCGTCAACATGAGCAGCTCACGCGCAGGTAAACCAACAGCATCAGTCTGAGCTCGTGATCGGTTCCTTGTTTATATCAAATGTAATCTCTTTTATTAAGTGCTCATAAGTACGTGATGTGCTGATTTAATTGCTACGGTACTTTAATCGAGCATCATCATTTCATTGCGGAGTTTTTGCGTGACGTGTTTTGTGTGACTGCGTGGAAAAGTGTCGCACACCGCACGAGAGGCGCAAACACCGAATCATCTGGAGTGACCAAACACCCACAGGACATGTACCGATGCTCACTTGTTTAAACACTAAAGTATTATTGCTCTTAAACGCTTTTAGTCACCTGAAGTGAGCGTAAAAACCTTTTGATTTGAAGGCACGTGTCTGAATGTAGGAACTTTTTGGTGGAAATATTATTGTGCAAACTACACACTTTTAAAAATAAACTACTTCTAAAGAAGGAAATTTGATGAGGAAAAATACTGAAGTCCAGTGCAAAGATGTTTTAAAAGACCTCAAGAAGCTGCTCCATAAAATGACAAGAGAATTTCTGCTTATTAATTTTTTTATATAAAACTTATTTTCCCCAAATTTATTTTCTGTTCTTTTATTAAGGTTCTAAAATATGGAACAATATAAAGAAGTTAATGACTTTTGAAGTAGTTCATTTAAAATTAGCTTAATATACCATATCCAGTAAAAGGCAAAATGAGGAGATTAAGAAACGTTTGAATTTTAAGCAATTTGACTTTTCACTTACTGACTTGAATGGTGTTGTGACACCCCAGACATGAGGTTGGGTGACATAACCCTCTCTTTAAATTAAGTTGTTTACAAAATACATGGCTACAGTTTAATAATACATGATTAAATACTGTATTTGCTACATAACTTAATATGTGCAATTAAATCTGAAGACACCCCCCTGAGGTACGACAGACTCTGAGCATGCAGGCTTTGTAACATAAATTCAAATGAACAGGAACAAATGTTTTCAGCCTTACAGAATACAATCGTGTTTTATGATCTTTTACTAGTTCATTTCAAGACCCGTCACAGACGGGAGTCCAGGATTAAAGTCATTTGCCTGTTATTTCAGAGTTCCGGTGGTCTCCCCCGTCCCCTGTCCTGCCTGCCGATCAGGTGCTGAAGTCTGGAGCGGTCATATTCCCCGGTAAATCTTCCTCTCTGTGATCCTGACAGATCTGTCACGACTCTGGTCGGTTGTGTTCTTATGACGAGTGTGAATGTGAACAGGTGCGTTCGATCAGCACGGATGTCCTCTGCTCATGTTTCCGGCGGAGACTCAATGTAAACTGTCCCAGGAGATCGGCGCAGAGGAGGTGTCTCAGTTTATACTCTACTGTCTGCGTCTGCACAAGTATGAAACGCACAACACGCATCAACCAGAGCGAGTGTGTGCATGTTCTCATTTTTGTTGTACCTTCGTTTTGTGTTTGAGCAGTAAGAAAGGAGAACCGGGTCTGGTGTCTGTGGTCGCTGATCTGAGACAAGCTGACGTCACTGTCGTGAAGTTTATCACCGAAACTCTCCTGAGATTGGAGGTATTAACTCGCCCTGAGAGCACTTTCTCTCTGACCGACTGCCTTTAATCGTAAAATTATCATTTCCATTCATTTACACCAAAGTATTATAATAAATGAAGCGTCTGCAAATGTTTATCTGTCTGTCAGGATACACAGCTGACACACATTCCTGAGTAGATCATGATATCTATTAAGCAGGAATGAAGTTGGCCGTGTTGTTGGTTTTGAAGTGAAAGGCTCCAGTGTGTTTCTTGTGACGGGGTTGAAGTGTAGAAGATCACATGCCTGCTGTGGGTCACAGGACTGATGTTCTCATAACGGAGCTCGGGCGGGATGTTGCGCTTGATATGGACATGGAATATTTAGACGCCGTACACTCAAATCCTTCTAGTTTGACGTGTTTTCGCATTATTTCACTTGTTTTAATGTGATGTTCTGACAGCTGATGTCTCGTGTTGTGTAGTTCCACAGGAGGATCTTTCATTCTGTGTATTTTGTTCAACCAAAGAAGAAATCTGTTCAGAAGCAGCTGGGGAAACTTCTGACACCGAGCTCCAAACAGAAGCGACCCGTTCTCTTTAAAGTGAGTTCATGAGGAGCTCCCGGGGTATCGGTCACCTGCTCTTACAAACGTGAGAATTGTCACCTAAAGAGATACTTCATCCAAAAGTGAAAATCCTGTCATTTACTCACCTTTGAGTTGTTCCACATGTGTATAAATGTCTTTGTTCTGATGAACACCGAGAATTATATTTGGAAGAAGGGTTATAGCCAAACAGATTTTGCCCCCCATTGACTCCCATAGTAGGAAGAAATACTTGATCGTTTTTTGTTCTCTTGAACAAAATATATTTTGAAGAATGTTGGACGGCAAACAGTTCTGGGGCACTTTTGACTAACATTGTATTTTTTCTACTACGGGGACAAAATATGTCTGTTCTGATGAACACGAAGGAAGATATTTGGAAGAACGCTTATAACCGAAGACATTTATACAGATTTGGAACAAGTTGAAGGTGAGGAAATGAGGACAGAATTTTCATCTTTAGGTGAAATATTCCTTTAAAGGGTTAGTTCACCCAAAAGTGAAATTCTGTAGTTTGCTGTCAAGTGATGTTTCAAACCTCTATAAGTTTTGTTGTTCCTCTGAACACAAAGATGTTTGCAAGAAATGTGAGATACCATATAAAGAAAACTACTATGGCTGTCAATGGTGCCCCAGAACGGTTTGGTTTCCCACATTTAAAAAAAAAACAATAATCCTCTTGTTGAACAGAAGTCTATACCGGTTTGGCACAACTTAAGGATGACATAATTTTTATTTTTGGGTAAATTATCCCTTTAAAGGCTTTTTCACACCATGAACAATACTGAAATTATTTTTTCTCTGCTCGTGTGCAGAATTCTGTAATAAATGTGAGGTCTACTCACTATTTTGAGTGTGAAAATGGACACAAACAAACTGACATGTCACTCAAGATATTAATTGAAAGGTTAAGAATCACCTGAATATGAATTTTGTAAACATGGACTGAAAACATTATCTGTTTAAAATGTTTTTCAGAAAAATCATTCTCTTTTAAAAGAGATTTATGAAACCTTAAAATAAAAGAATCGTTCTGTTACTGTTCGTTTTATTGTTGTTGGCGTGGTTAAACTGTTTCTGATCGCTACCGTCCTTCTGAAACCTCATATCTCCATATTTCATGTTTATTTTTATCTCAAAAATCATTATTGTTAGTCACTCTGTCACTGGGTTTCTATCTAAACAACAACAACTATTAAACGTGCTCTTCATCTTTTACACATTTGAATCACTTGAAAGTGAATTTGGACATGTGATGTTTTGTAAGGACCGCGATATGTCCTTTGTATTTTTTTCAACATTGTTTTTTGTTTTGCATATGAACAGCGAGTTTTCCTCAAGGATGTTTGTGAACTTTCCAACTTCGTGGACAGGAGTCAGTTAACATGTAGTTTAGGAGGATACCTCATGTACTGCCATGACAGCTGGGTTAACTTCATTAAGGTATGTCAGTGTTTGGTTTTGTCGACCTTAATTTTACACTTTGTTTTTCAATCACATGTTCCTTCCACACACGGTGTTGTCTACACGAGGACACGCTGTACTGTTCTGATGTTTTTACCAAGATGAAAAACTGAAAGCGTAATTCTGGTATTTTTCTGTGAAGTTTCATTTTGGAGAAAGTGTAATTCCAAAAGTATATCCATGTAAGTGCAGTAGCGCTCACAAACCGCACGATTATTATTCTAGCGTGTCTGATCTCTGAGTCTCACAGGCCTGGAGTCAGTTACTGGACTCCTCACTTTAGGATGGAGAGAGATGTTGAGGACGTGTCGCGCTGGAGCGAAGCTTCTGTCTGTCGATGTGTGTTTAATATGTGCATGTATGATGAGGGTTTTAATGAGCGCGTCTCTATTGTGTGTCTCCCTGGAGGCCGATCGTCTGAGATCATTAGCAAGTGAAAGGATTGCACGCTCTTTCTCTCGCTCTTTGTCATGCGAGCGTTTTTCGGGTCTTAAAGAGACCGTACAGACAAAAATGAAAATACGTTTATTCCCCCTCATGTCATGTCAAACCTGAATGAGTTTCTTTCTTCAGAACACAACATTCTTCAAAATATCTTTTGATAATCAAATGACAGCGAACCCTATTGACTTCTGTTGGATGAACACAAAACCACTGAGACATTTCACAAAATATCATCTTTTGTGTTGTGCTGAGGAAAGACTCGCACGAGAGAGCATAAATAAAACTGTGTTTGTGTCTGTAGTTATGAATTTGATTCACTGCATCTGGTGAACCGTGTTCATGTTGTCGTGCAGGAGATCGACGCGTTTGTGCAGGAGTTTCTGTGTGTGGTGAACAGACTGCCGTCCTGTATCTCGACTCTGCAGTCTCTTGCGAAGCTGCCGGTCCCCGCAGACTTTGAGCAGCTCCGAGACTTTTGCTCCGTGAACGAAGCTCGATTCCAGCAGCTCAGGAGGTATTTCTGTTTCTGCTCGTTTCATTTGATGGCATGATTGTATTCGCTTCTCTTTAACACGCAGGAACTTTCCTGAACGGAATTCTGGGATGTTTGACGCTAGCATCTCATTTCTGTTGGCATGGAAACCATATGCGTCCAAAACCACGGTTTCATGAAATGGATAAATCCTGTGTTTTTTAAATGAACCCTGTTGTGAAGGTTATTGGGATGTTTGTGGTCAAACGGTTCCATGTCATTAAGATTTTTTTACACATCAGAACAGATTAGATGTTTTGTCTTTAGACCACCAGCAGTAGGTGTTCGGGTTATGCGGTCATGTTATAAAATATTTGGCGGCGTCTAGTGGTGAGGTTGCGAATTACAACCAACGGCTCACTACACCCCTCCCTTTTGAAGCACTACGGTGGCTGTCCATGTAAAGGACCCGCAGTGTATGTAGACAGAAATAGCTCATTCTAAGATCATAAAAACATGATGCTTCATTATGTAAGGTCTTTATACACCTCTGAACACAGTTGTTTTATATTACACTTGTCAATAGATCCTCCAAAAACTGACACTCTGGCCCTTTAAAGCAACACTATGGAGTTTTGACCCTAAATTTATCTCTAAAATTATTTTAGTGGTAGGACAACTCTTAACTGGATGAGTTTTACTGCCCTCTATCGGCTGAAAACACACTTTGGTGTGGGGGTAGGTACACAAGCCCCGCCCATCACCTGCTTTACAGCATACGTCACATGTTTCACTCGTAGCCTGGGTGAAGCTAGCCAACAGCTAACAATAAGACGAAACGATCTAGTTCAACACAAGTCTCCAAACCATCACCATGGCAGAACCAGCAAAATAGAGCGAGTGATCGGACACGAGCCCAAACAAACACGAATCAATATCTGACAGACTTGTCAAAAGAGTGCTTTAGTACATGCACAGTTTATAAAGTGACATGATGTAACAGCAGTTTCTGCTTGGTCAACAAATTCACGTGTATTGCGCTGCCCACACGGAATACAGCGACGGTATTTGACACTGAAATCAGACAATTGCGCTTATCAACCACATGGGGGAACCATAAGCAGAAGTTCTCTAATGTTGCTTTAAGAGCTACACGCACACACAGGCTTCTGTCGGACGATCTAATACTTTGCGGAATGAAAACTTTGCGCAATGTTTATTGGATCGTGTTTAACACTCATTCATGTTTTAGAGATCTTGCTTTGGATGGCTTGCTGAAGCGCTGTGAGTGTTTATTGGAGAAACTGCGTTTCCCTGAGAATGAGCCGTGTTTTCATGCGATGGCCGGAACGATTCTCTTCTCTCACACCGCGCTGGAAATGCTCCAGAACTACAACCGGTTTGTACCACCAGAGCGCACTTTCAACATGATCTCATTGATGTTTTACAGACTTAGCATCTGGCTCTCTCTCTCAGGTTAAGTGCAGCGGTGGAGAAAGTAGAGTTGCTGTGGCAACAGGCCTTCTCCAAGCCCCGCCTCCAGCTTCAGGTCGCCCACCTGCAAAGAGAAGCTCAACAGGTTCAGAGAAACTTCTCCCCGCTGTGATGAAAACGGTTAAACGCATGAAGTGCTGAGACTCAAAGTTGCTTGTGTTGTGATTTCAGATTCAGGAGCAGATAGTTGTGTTACACAGAGAGAAGGTTCAGCCCTACAGGATTCAACCGGCTGAAGATGTTCACAGAGCTGAAAGTGTCCGGCTGGAGTTTGAGTCTTTAATATACACGCATGCAATGGTACGTAATGGATCTTCACCTTTGAGGAAACGTCTGCACAGATATCTTCAGTTCAATAGACCTGAAACATCTGGACAACACGAGACCACTTACAATCAATCGCCAGTGATGCTTTCCCTGATAGTACACTCCATCTGCTTCACGTCTGCATTTACATCTGCAATACATAGTTTGCTCATATGAAATGCGTCTTGAAGACGTCTGTAGTGCATTTGGAAAACATCTGCTGTGTAAAAACATCTGCTAAACGAGTAGTTTTACATCCATTCTAAATCATAAACATTAGGGATGCCACAATACTCAATATAATATTGAACTGTTCGGTACGACCTCCACGGTTCAATACGTGTAAGTGAATTGCGGTTTTGCGTTTAAATGTTTCTATGCGTTTAAATTGTCCGTATGCTGAGATAGATAAAAACCTAAAAACTGCTTTGAGTTGCCAGTGTAAATCATTACATTTACAAAGATAAAAAAATAAGATTAAAAAAAAAACATTCTCTATTTTACTTAAGTTTTTACTGTTCCTGTCACGTGAGCATAAAACAATGAAAAAACACTTTAATGTGCTGAAGCCATTCGAACCGAACCAAAAACCGAGGTTCGTATTGAACCGTGGGTGAGCTGTATTGTTGCTTATAGATGTCTATATGACGTCTGACAGCAGATGTCTCTGAGACGTGTTGAAGATGAGCAAACTACCTATTGCAGAGATCTTGAAGATGTGTGCTGTCAGGGTTATGTCTTTGTGTTTGGATAGGACACAGTGCTATAGACGCCTAATGTCCCAGCTAGCACATGTACGTCTGCTAAAGAACTGGAGATCTGGAAAACATCTGCTAAACATCTTGGATCAGTTTTACATCGTTCTAAATCATAAACGTCTCATACATGTCTACATGACATCTGACAGCAGACCTCTCTTGAGACGTGTTGTAGATGTAAATACAGATGTAGTGTGCTATGAGATGTAAGCACATGTTTTAATCTGATCAAATGTCTTTCATGTTACAGGCTCTTGTCGGTCGTGCTGAGGATGTTCTCCACACGTTATCAGAGAGCGTTCCGTTAACAGATGTCAGAGAGCCGTGGGTGGATGATCTGAGCCGAATGAAGGAGAGCCTCCGTTCTTCTGTTCAACATCTTTACCAAACACTTAGAAACGTGTCAGACTTCCACTACACCTTAAACCGAGTATGCGCTTTTCATCTGGTCACGAAATCATGACATTATTTGTGGTGTTGCATCATGACTTGAAACCGTAACTCTTGACCTGGTTTCTTTGTGTAATAGTGTAAAGACTGGTACAAGCAGGTGCTGTGTGAAACCTTCCTGTCAGATCTGTCACGGAGACGTGAGGTTCTGTGTGAGCGCAGCTTTACTCCAGACGGACTCGTGTGGAGACGAGGAGTGGAGATGTTTCTCAGGAGGAGTTCTTGTCCTGAAGTGCACGAGCTGGTGAAGCTGGCTCATCTCACTGCTGTTATAACTGACCCGTACCTACAGCACGCCGCCAAACAGCTGTCCCACAGGTACACTCATTCAATGGCTGGGTTGAAAACAGGCCCACATGATCATTTAAATGAGCACTTTCAACAAGTTGGTATGATTTATTAGGGTCTCCATGAAATATCTGGAACATATTCTGTTTAAAAACACTCAATGGCTGTGTACACAAAACGTGTGTAAACACAACACATGTAGTACTGCCATGGCAATGGTTTATCTAAACTATGTTTCCTGAACTCATCTGCGGTTAGTTTTGTTTTAAACGTCTCAATCATTCGTCCGGAGACTAAAAAATCCGTCACAGAGCTCAGTGTGTATGTTTGCCTAAAATCCACAGAATGCGCACCTGCAGATATTGGAGGCAGTGTGTAAATGTGATTGACACAAGGTGAGGTTGTATTTATTTTTTAACGTGGACATTTCTCGATGTGCAATGGACTTAAGGACAAATAATATGAGACGTTTAAATTGAAACTAACCTGCAGTTTTTGCCCGTCCATTAACATACAGCTAAACTCCAAGTGCCCATTTGCCAAATAACATGGAACATTCAAAGCCAGTGTTAAACTTACTCTATATTTAGCCCGTGACTGACTTCGCTCCCTTCGCTATCGTACGCACACGTTATCCTCCTGTATACACGGTACATGTACGTCAATTCAGACTGTTGATAAATATGACTTACATCGGCAGCTTTGTCTCGTTCAGTCGGTCTCGATCCCTCTTGTGGAACAACTTTGAAGCTGATCCTGCTTGTACTGTCCCAGGTTGATAAAGCACTCCGGCTTTTTATTTATGGTTTCTGAGGGATTTCCACTAAAAATAAAATAAATCCACTCCGGTCTCTTCCGAGGTTTGGACTCTGTGCAGCGACTACATTGCATGTTGTCCTCGAACTTTAGCCATAGCGTCACGTACAGCGCTGTCGCTTGTGAAACAACAATGGAATTGTGTAGATTAAAAGGCGGTGTTATTGAAATAAGATCCTGCGTCTTCGTCACTTCAGGAGTGAAATCTGAACGGCTGGATTTCTCACATGCTTGCAGAGAAAGTCTTACCAAAACCTGAAGAACAAGATCCCAGTAACTCTTGCCAGATGCACCGGGGACCCGATTATAGCACTTAAACACAGAGAAATGGGACTTTCATGCAATGGGTCCTTTAAATATGATAGTAATTAATGTCATTGTTACACTTTTTTTTTTTTACAGTAATGTGTATTTTCCAGTTTGTGCTTGTCTTGAGTGCATTGTATGTGCGTATTTATGATTTCTTGTTACAATGTTTGTTCTTCAAAATAGAGGTATAAAGTAATTATACATAGTTGTGTGTAAATGTATTTCAGTAATCTAGCCAAGTTAGGGGTTCTAGTAAGTTTTATATTAAATATAAATGTCAAGTTCGCGTCAGCAAATCCAACGAGACCTCGTCTTTATGGAGACGTTGAGTACCTGATATCGCATCAAAATCCTAATTGATTCTTGTAGGGTTTTGATTCAATTACAAACGCCAAATAGGTTGACATACTTGGCCCTGGTTCTGTATCAGACATACTGCTGCGCTAAAGAAATTTGCATAATTTCTTATTTTGCAAACTAAACAAAGTTTGCCACAGAATTAAACGGAATTAAATTTTTGTCATTTTGTAGTAAACTAAAATAACCTTGATCCAATGACTTTATAACTACTAGTAGCATGGCCTTGTAAACTAACGTGTTTATTAGCAGATGCTTTTATCCAAAGTGACTTGCATTGCATTATACTACACATTTGTTTTGAAGTATGTTTAATCCCTGGGATCGAACCCATGACCTTGGTGTTGTTGGTGCCATGCTCTAACCACTGAGCTACAGGAAAGCATGTTTTATTGTACTGTACTGTTTTTAATACAAATAGATGTTTATCTGCCATTTGTAACTTTCACTTTTGAACACAATTTTTTTTTACTTTATCAGAATGGTATAAAATGTAGATGCGAGTATAGAACATGACCCCATCGCCCGTGTGATTATCATCTGAAACACCGTTCCGCCAAGATAGAACTGTGCTAAATTGGTCATGAAACCTGTGCTAGTAGTTGATGATCGTCATGTAAAACTTGTTTGATGTGAAGCTTAATTTTCTAGAATGACTAATATATTACTTTCCCATCCACAGATGCATGACTTTAAGAAGACTGTTGACATCGCCCGGGTCTGTACCTCTTCATGACCTTCAGCTTGCGCTTCAGTGGCAGTACAAGTATCTCATGAGTAACCAGACCACCCCTGACATCACTTCCCCTCAGACTGATCAGAATAAGAGTGGTCTGAGAGACGAGAGCTTCATGTCCAACTCCGTCCCACACAGACCTTTAGTTTCTCAACGTGAGAGTTTGTTTGATTTAGCCAAGTGGCCTTCGGTTGGAGATTGTGACCATCAGGTGTCACCCAGCGGCGCTCCTGGTGCCGGTAAACCTCCCTCTCTCAGCTCGTTCGACTCTGGTTTTGATGGAGCGGGAAGCAGTCACGTGGACACCAGGAACCGAAGGGAGGGGCTTCCTAGATTTCCAGCCAACGGGGACTCCAAACTGGTTTATGCTCAAATTCACGAGGAGAACGTCGCGAGCGTGTCCGACTCTGAAGATCCAGAGTGTAGTTTGAAGAGAGACACCCCTCAGGCCAGTATTCAGATCGTTCCCACAATAACACCGGACTCTGTGAATCTGGAGATCAAGGTGAAGCGATCGGCAACACTACCCAAGAACCCCTGGCTCAGTCTGCCTATAGATGATCTGGAGAGCTCTTATACGGTTACCATCACACCAAACTCTTCCAACCAGCAGAGGATTAGCAAGAGCCCCGGTTTATCAACAAACACTCATGATGCAGAACAAACCTCTCGGACACGTGACCCGCGGTGTGTGTGTGATCAACATCCCGAGAGGGAGGATAGCTTTGAGGACTCTGAAGTGAATCCCATCATCAATGTTCTGTCCAGTACCATCACCGATCCTGAAGAAAATACTGTGGACGCTGAG
Source organism: Triplophysa siluroides (assembly GCA_006030095.1). Classification (NCBI taxonomy): domain Eukaryota; kingdom Metazoa; phylum Chordata; class Actinopteri; order Cypriniformes; family Nemacheilidae; genus Triplophysa; species Triplophysa siluroides. The sequence continues at coordinate 770,604 of VCII01000166.1, forward strand.
GCTTCTCTTCTCTGGGACACGTTTGATCTTCACAACCTCAGACATGATTCCTGTGAACGGTGAGTTAGCCGTACATGTCACATCCTACTTTGATTTTGAAGTTAATTCTGCTTTCTAGTGCATCAGTGCACAGTGTGACCATCCATGTGTGTTTGTGATGTATTGGATAGGTTGGACGCGTCTCTGTGTGAGTGGGTTCAGAGAGAACAAGAGCTTCAGGAGGTGGAGAAGACTTTAGAGCGAGCAGCTGAGATCCTGCAGGTGAGTCTTAAACTCGTATTAGGCATGCCGTCCCAGATGAATGTGACTTCAACACAATCCCAATTATCTATAGCATTACATTGTTTGATCATGTGATAGATATTACAGGTGAAAATGACAAACTCTTGCCAGTTGTAATATGGTGGTTTTTAATTCTGGTGGCTTTAATCTAGATTGTAATGTTTCTGCTGTCTGCTCGCTTTCTGGTGTTTAGTCATACACATCAAATTTGCAAACAATACTGTGGGATTGTTATTCGTCTGGGAATAAAACGCTCATGTATGTCATGTTCAGGAGGAAGAGAATGTGCTTGCACAGGAAGTGATGCTCGATGAGCTGTTAGAAACTGAAGATGTGATCAAACACGGCCGTGTATGGAATAAAGATCAGCACAGTGAGGTAAGACTCCCTTTACTTATGAGAACAAATTTAAGATAATACATTTTATTTATAATGCGCCTTACTCGCACCCAAAGCACTAAAACAATACATTAAATAAGTAAATAAAAATACTATAAGTAAAAGACTCTATATAAAGCTCTTGATATCAGTCAGTTAATAACCATTAAATATTGTTAGCAATCTTAAAAAGATGCATTTTATCAAGTTTCTTAAAGGAGCTTAATGTGGGAGTGCTACGGACAATCAGAGGAAGCGCATTCCATAACCTCAGGGTGACACAAGAAAATGCTCGCTGACCCATAGATTTTAGTCTGCACCGGGGCTGATGAAGGGAAAGAGAATTAGCAGAGTGGAGAAATGAGGAGCCACGTAAGGGTCAAGTCAGATACATAAGGAGCCTATCCATGGATCGCTTTATACGTTAAAACCAAAGTTTTAAACTTAATGCGAGATTGTAATTCGCATCGTCTTCCTGTTCAAAGGATAACCCAGATGTGCTGACAAGAGGCTGTATAAATTAAGACTCGTGCTGCTGAGTTTTGAACATACTGTTCTATGGAGATTGCTGGTTAGCCAGTGTAAAGGGAATTGCAATAGTCAGTTCTTGAGGTGAAAAATGCATAGATAAGCCTTTCAGCGTCAAGCGCAGAAAAGAGAGGCCTAATCCTACTAATATTTCTGAGATGGAAAGATGATTTGGTAACACTTTGATGTGATATTTGATGCCAATCTGACACTGGAGGCACACACACATCACACAAAGGTTATGAGCTTGCGACAATGTCATTACAGATCTATTCATAGTCAAATTAAAGTTCCTACATTTTTGGGTGGTAGCGGGTGTGCCGATAAGGAGAAACTCAGTCTAAGAGCTATTAAATTTTTTAAAGTTATGTTGCATCCATAGTTTTATGTCCTGCAAACAGTCAGTGAGGACTGCAGAGTTAACAGAAGCATCGAAGTTTGAGCAAATATACATTTGGGTATCATCGGCATAAAAATGATACCCAAGACCTTGCTTCCACTGGGACGAATCATTTAGAAACATGTAGATACTAAAGGGTATGGGGCCCAGAACAGATCCCTGGGGTACACCATGTCGGACCTGAGTGAAATGACAAATCTGTCACTAAAGAACAACAAACTGTGATCTTTTTGAAAGGTAGGATCTAATGACATACTGTTTAAAATGCTGCGCTCAGGTCCAACAGAACCAGAATGGTTGCGGCACCATTCATTACCCATACCAAGGCAGTTTCAGTACTGTGTCCTGATTGAAAAGGTTCTGAGACATTGTAAAGAGACAAGTGGGAGTGTAATTGAGCCATAACACGTTTCAAGACCTTTGCCAAAAAGGGAAGATTTGAGATGGGCCTAAAATTAGTGAGATGTGATGCGTCACACCCAGGCTTTTTAAGGACTGGTGTGATGGCTGCAACTTTAAGCTGTCATGGAACAATCCCAGTGGTGAGCGAGGTAGTAACAATCTGCAATATAAGAGTTATTGTCAACAAGCATCTCTTAAGAACAACAGTTGGAACAGGGTCAAGGATACTGGCCTAAGTGCTCATCAAACATTAGCTTATGGACAGTTAGGCAAGATTTCTTGTATTGCTGATAAAGTTGCCTGTTTTTAGCCTTCATTGTCCTAAGATCATTGTTGTACCAGGTGGATGAATTTGTGAATGAGACCATACGTTCTGGTCTAGGAGCAAGGATATCCAAAGTGTATAGTAGAACAATGTTAAAATGTTCTACATTTTTAACTTTTGGATGATCTAGAATTAAACATGAAGTTATTTTATCATTAATGTGACAAGTAGTCTGTCTTTGCTCTTGGGTGGTGATGGAATTGCCAGAGATGGAGCTGTGGTGGTCAGTCAGTCCGCAGGCTCTCGTAGAAGGATGGCACAGGATTTTCAGATGTAGTTGGTGTAATCTCTAGTTGGGGATGGGCATATGACGTCCATCTGGGCCTGGCGGAATCTCTCCTTACCTCAGGATGGGCATCCCAAGGCGGAGGCAGAAAGAGAATAATTGGCGTATAATTTGCTGTTCATTTACTATGCATAAGTGATAGCTTGGCTGAAAAGATGTGTCTTTAATCTAGATTTAAATTGGGAGTGTGTGTCTGACCCTCGAATAGTATCGAGAAGGCTATTCCAGAGTTTAGGTGCTACATATGAAAATGTGGCATCTGCCCCCTTTGGTGGATTTAGTTATTGTAGGTGTTATCAAAAGTTCTGAGTTTTGAGATTTTGGAGAGCGTGTTGGGTTGTGATGTGATATAAAGCCCTAAACAGTCTAGACCCTAACTGCTTCTGTTTTTGTGATATTTGAGATGTGATTTTTAAATGACAGGTTGCTGTCTAATATAACGTCTAGATCTTTAACTGTATTTGTCGGAGTAACAGTGCAGCCTTCGATTTGCAGGTTATAATCTGAGATATTCTGTTTACGTGATTTTGGTTCTATAAGAAATATTTCTGTTTTTTTTAGTTTAAAAGGAAGTGACTAGTCATCCCATGTTTAATATCTTTGATGCACTCTGCCAATTTGGATAGCTTGAAGAAATCATCTGGTCTTGATGAGATATATAGCTGAGTATCATCTGCATAACAGTGGAAGCTAATTCCATGTTTTCTAATAATGTTGCCCAGGGGCAGCATGTATATGGAGAAAAGCAAGGGTCCTAAAACCGATCCCTGAGGTAATCCATTGTTTACTTGCGTTAGATTTGACGGTTCCCCATTTAAATGGACATATTGATATCTGTAAGATCTGAACCATTGTAGTGCCTGTCCCTGAATACCGGTATAATTGTGTAAACGATCTAAAAGTGTTTTATGGTCTACAGTATCGAACGCAGCACTAAGGTCAAGCAGGACTAGGAGTGAGATGCTATCTTTATCTGATGCTATAAGAAGGTCGTTTGTAATTTTATCAAGCGCAGTTTCAGTGCTATGATGCAGTCTAAAGCCAGACTGAAATTTTTCGTGCATGTCATTATTTTGTAAGTAAGAGCACAACTGAGTGGACACTACTTTTTCTAGTATTTTAGACAAGTACGGGAGATTTGAAATCGGTCTATAGCTTCCAAGTTCATTGGGGTCTAAGTTTGGTTTTTTGATAAGAGGCTTAAGGACAGCCAGCTTAAAGGGTCCTGGGACATGGCCTAGATTAATTGATGATGATAATGAATTGATTGATAATGTTATTAATGGGCACAATTGCAACAGGTAGTAACTCTTTTAATAATTTAGTTGGAATGGGGTCTAACAAGCATGTTGTCGGTTTGGATGTTGCAATAAGTTTAATTAAATCTTCCTGTTTTGTAGGTGAAAAACACTGTAGCTTATTAAAGTGTGCAAAGTTCACAGAATCACACCACGGTCTCAAAACCGTTAGGAGATATTGATGGCATTTGTTCTGAAAATCTAATTTATCCTTGACAATTGTCCACATGAGTGTCAGAACGTTGGGAGCTGGAGCATAGGACATGAATTCCACCCCCTGTGTTGTAGAATTTCCGACATGATCCTCTGTGACAATATTTTGGCCGCCGTAGAAGTTTAAGCGATCGTAATGCTTCAGGAGGTAGATAATGGTTAAGGTACACTCTCTCTGAACTCTTCACACTTATTTCGAGATCCAGATGATCAAAGATCTGCTTGCCACAAAGTTCAGTTAAGATTAAAATAAAAATAACGATGAGAAACCACCAGCAGCGCATAGACAATAAGTCCAGCAAGGTCCATGGAGTAGTACCCAGGTGCATCGGCACTCGGCACATGGAATCCAAAAGCACCACAATTGCTGTAAGCAATGCAAGCCACGGACAGTCGATGAATTGTGCACCACTACACACCACCCAAAGCAAGTTCAGACTTTGTCAAATAAACTGATCCGTGGGCACAAATTCTGTAGCTGATGCCATAGACGGTGCCGGGCTGTAGACGGCCATATAACAATGCACCAATACACTCCACACGGCAGAATCTCTTGTAAACTGTGAACAGACAGACGTCTCTCTCACAGTGGACCTCATCAATCTAACATTGACACTATGATGAAGCCTCATCAGTTTTACAGTTTACACATTTTTTCTTACTGTGAAGATAATCTTGAGTCTGTGAAGGCTTGACATTCAGTGTGTCTGTCATATTCAAACACGTTACGTAAAGATGCACATAATGGGAGAAACTAAGCCGAAAAGCATTTCATGCCAATCTCTTTATTTTCAGATGTCTCTTCAAGATCTGGTTCAATCTGGCGTGATTGGGTTAGACGATGAAATCTCCTCTTCTCTTCCCGTCAGTCCTCGCAGTCAACTCCCATCATCTGATTCTGACACGGAAACCAGTGAGACTTGTGAAAAGCGCTCCGGTTCACGCGGATCAGTCGCAGAAAGCCATACGTGTGTGGATCTACCACAGAAAGTGGACAGAAGTGACATCCTTCAAGACCTTGAAGTTCTCGAGGAGCAAATCCTGGAGGAGAGGTTCAAACTTGAAGCCTTGCGTCTGGGTGAGTCCGAACCTTTAGCTCGGTCTCACGTCACGACACGTAGCTCCTGCAGAGAGCGCAGGATGTTTCTGGCACACCTGGAGGACGAGAGGCGGGACGTCGAGAATATGGAAAGAAGTCTGAGAAGAGAGCGAGTAAAGAAGAGAGTCGTGAGGTGTTCCATCATGGAGAAGAACTCGATGACGAAAGATATGTGGAGTTCAAACACCGAAGAGAAACTTCAACATACCGACACATCTCGTCTCACAGAGATGAACACCAGTCCAGCATCTCAAGATGAAAAACAGGAGCGTACAGAAGTCACAAACAAATCTCAGTCAAGTTTGAGTTCTCCTGCTTCTCCAGATTCTACATCTCAGTCTGAAAGTGATCAAGATGTCCGGTCTCGTCACGAGGGGTCAGATACGAGCGATTTGTCGCGATCTTCCGGCACAGACTCTCCAGCCTCGGTCCACACGGAGCGGTCATCAAATCCTCCGGTGGATGAAATATCATCTTGTCCGGCGGAGACGCAGCAGACCGATCCAGAGAACGGTGCTTTTGATCCTGGTGGTGCTCCAGTACCTGCTTCGAGACGTGTCTTTTATGACGCACAAACACATAAGCGTTCTGAATCCATCTCGGAGTCAATCGACCTCATCCCAACTCCTGGCCAGATCACAAGATGTCTTCACATGCACAACAATAACAACAACACTCTCGTCCAATCATACCAACACGAAGGACATTCTGAATCCCAACAGAACATCTCTACAGACACAGCAGACGCGCAGCATGATGATAGTGTTCAAGCAGAATGGGAGGAGACGGGGCAGATGTCGGGCCGTGAGCGGAATGAACGTGGAGTTTATGATGGAGGTGGTTCCACGAGAGCCGTGTTTGGATCTCTGCTGGACCAGCCGCAGCTGAACATGTCTAATAATCCGGTGAGGACTAGAGATTTCTACATTCAACTTGAATGTTTCCAATGCCAGCGAGTGGCGGTCTGATGGATCAGGACAGATGATGCGTCTGCACGGATCCTTCATGGAAAGCATAGTTTTATTCAAGCAGCCGACTAACATCTGAGGCTGTTCGTGTTGTAAACTCACGAGAGTCTGGAAGCCTTTCACTCATTGAGTTCAAGTCTTTAAGCATGTTTTTACACGTCTCTTTATCAGCTGGACTATAAGACGCCCATCGTGCTGGACACGGGCTCTGGTTTGATGAAGGCAGGATTTGCAGACGAGGACCTTCCCACTGTTGTGTTCCCAACTGTTATCGGTCATCCAAAATATGAGGTTTGACCTTTCACCTCCGTGCAGTCTCCAGTGTCACATGATGAGTTGTGATGCTGATGTTGGCTGTTGTTTTTCAATCTCAGGAGGTGATGAGTGGAGGTGTGGACAGAGATGTGTATGTGGGACATGATGCTCGGCACATGAGAGGAGTTCTGACCCTCAAACATCCCATAAGAAACGGCATCGTACGCAACTGGGATGAGATGGAGATGGTGAGTTGCGTGTCACTAAAACTATAAGTGAATTAAAGAGGAGATCAAAGTCCACATTAAATCTAACTTTCTAAAGTGTCTCTTAGTTGACCTTATTTAGATCATGCTGTGTGTTGGTTTGATGTTCTGGACAGAGGAAGGTGTAAAAAGATGTTTTGGATCATTTCTTTGTTTGTTTGTAGATCTGGCATCATGCGTTCCAGCAGCTCTCTGTGGATCCTCGGGATCATCCGGTGATGTTGACGGAGGCGGCCAGGAATCCTCTGGAGAACCGTCAGCGAATGATAGAACTGATGTTTGAAACCTTTAACGTCCCGCTCACGTTTGTGGCCATGCAGGCCGTTCTGGCGCTTTACGCCTCAGGACGAACCACAGGTCAGACCCGTCCGGGATATTTCTCTCAATGGTTTATCTCTCAGGTTCACCATCTGAACAAACTGATCAAATCATTTTCGAGCGGTCACAGACATGTGCAGCATTTTATCCCTGTCGTCTTTGTCTGGTTGTATTTCTAAATTATATAAAAGATTTGTCTTAAACTGAAAAGCTCTTAATATTTTGTTTGTAAAAAGCCACATCTTGTGTCACACGTGTACTTGCAGGACGATTCTAATGTTCTGTATTAGCAGTGAAGTTGAAAGATGTTTGATTTTCAGTGTTTGTTTGCTTTCTTCTCACCTGAACAGTGGTTTTAGTTACGAGTTCAAATGTGACGTATGATGGAGATCCAACACCGCAAAAAAACACTTTCTCACTAAATATTTCTTGTCTTGTTTTCTAGTACAAATATCGAAAACCTCTAAAAACAAGACAAGAGACATTTACTCGACATGGAATGTGACTGAAGATATTTAGTTTTGTATAATGATAGAAAATACAAACTTTTTTTATTTCTGCCATGAGGTGAAAAATAAACTTGAAGTAGGTACTTAACTAAATTGTAAAATGAAATAACTTAATTCCTATATTTTCTTTCATAACACAAGTCTAATTATACCGTAGTCTGTTTGAATACTTGATTCTGATTGGCTGGAAGGTGTGCATTAAAACTGCTTAATGCACGGGTAGTTCCAGTCAGTTTGATCAATGTTTGAAATGAACTGAGGAAAATAATGTCACCTGTTTGATCAAACACTGTTAACATCAATAACAGCTTTAGTATGACCACGGTATAAGCGGGATAATCCACAGCTTCACAGAGGCAAATTCCTTTAATGCACGGCTTATCTCTTGCATATCTATCTTGTCAAATAAATGTATCTTGATTAAGAATATTTACACGTGTGTAGTAATAAACTAAAGTAAATGTTCAGTACGAAATTGATGTTTGTTTAGTGTCCTGCGGATTGTGATGTGTTCAGGTGTGGTTCTGGACTCTGGTGATGGTGTCAGTCACAGTGTTCCAGTGTTTGATGGTTACTGTCTGCCTCACGCTGTCCAGCGCTTCAATCTGGCCGGAGCTGACGTCACGCTGCAGCTGCAGAAGGTGATGACATCACACACCATATCAGCAATGAGATCCATGCAGCTGACGCAACCATTAGATTTCTTCTAACAGCGTAACCGCTAAAGTCTAATATTGAACCGTTTTTCATTCAAATATCTGTGTTTGTTTGCCAAGCAGTCACACTGGTCATAATACACGAGTCGTGTTCTAAATGTCCATGAGGAGGACTTGTGTCTGTAAATGTTTGAGACTGAAGTGTGTTTGTGTTATAGCTTCTCCTGGAACAGGGTGTCTGTATGCAGACGTCTGCAGAGCTGGAGATCGTGCGGGAGATGAAAGAGAAATGTTGTTGTGTGGCACTGGATTACGAATCCGAGATCAGGAACAGAGGGACGGCGTCCTCGGAGGTCCAATACACGTTACCTGATGGACGGATCGTCTCGCTCTGCACAGAACGCTTCAGGTGACGAAACCGTCTCCATGAGACGATCTTCAGATATGAGCATGATGGTTTCTGTCATTTCGGTTCATCGCGCTGATTATATTTGATACGGTCTGAGGTCAGAACATACATGAGAATCTGGGCTTGCCTACTTTTCACAAAAATCTAAATGGTAATGAGGTCCAAGTGAAGAGAAGAACAGACCTGTGAACGAGAGCGAGAGTACAGCGAGACATCAGCTAGAATATTTGGATATCAATAAAATGACACAGTTTAGAGGAAATGTGTCTCGTGTTTTCAGTCTCTCTTCAGATTTGGATTTTATCATGAAAACGCTGCTGAATAGGCAGGTGAAGTGAAACCTAGATGACAAAAGTCTCTCTTTCTATCACCGTCATCACAGGGCACCAGAGGTCCTGTTCAAGCCAGAGCTGATTGGACGAGATCATTGTGGGATGCATGAGAGCGTTTTTAAATCCATTCTCCAGTCGGACATTGACCTGCGGAGGAGTTTTTTGGGAAACATGGTTCTGTCAGGTATGATTAAAACGAGTCTGCTGTGGAATATTGAAGGTGTTTGGATGAGTGTAGTGTTGATGCTTTTTAGTGCCCAGATTCACAATAACAGTTGATTACATCAGTCCGGCCGTTATTGTCAACATGTTGTTTATCTCTGAGGGGCTTTTGACACAAACACATTATATTAAACGTCTGTTTCAAAGAAATATATTCAATACAGAAATCTTTAAACACACGAGTGATACTATCTGTAGAAATAGTTTTCTGAAGCATTGAATATTATAGGATTATGTAATATGATGTTAAAGGGACAGTTCAGCTGGACTTTGTTCTGCTTAACTCATTTTAAAGGAAGATATTTGGAAGAATGTCACTAACCAAACGGATCTCATCCCCTATTTACTGCTATAGTTAGGAAAATAAATACTATGAGAGTCATTGGGGGATGAGAGTCATTGGGGGATAAGATCTGTTCCAAAAGTCTTCCTTTGAGTTTATCAGAACAAAGACATTTATACGGGTTTGGAACAATCTGAGGGCGAGTAAACGATGACAGAATTTTGGGTGAACTGTCCCTTTAATACAAATTAATTTGTGAAAACTGACAACTCTTCTCTCTGCACGATAAAGAAACCATTTTCCATTCCTTTTGATAAAGTAATAATACACAGATCCAGCGAACTGACACAATAACACAAAAACATAAACAGTGAAAAACATGATTTGTGAAAGTTAATAAAAACTGTCACCTGTTTTTGCAAAAAATCTCTGTTTCTTCCGATTGTGAATAGTTGTGTTAAAGGGTTAAACGTTTGTGTTGTCATGTCTGTTGTGAGGTGGTAATACGCTGTTGGCCGGATTCCCCGAGCGTCTGCAGATGGAGATCAGACACATGGTTCCAGCAGATCTGATGGAGTCTGTAAGAGTCACGAGTCCGAGCGATCGAGACTTCTCGGTGTGGTGTGGCGGAGCCGTGTTGGCCAATCTGCCCGTGTTCTCCAGCGCCTGGATCAGCTCTGATGAATATGAAGAGTTTGGTCCACAGATTGTGTTCAGGAAATGTTTCTGAGGTTTACTCATTTTAATGCGGTTTTGCCTTATTGAAAAGAGTTTTAGTCTTCTGTCGATAAAGAACTGCCTGGTGAATTCTGAATCATGTGACCAGCCGTGTTTTAAGTTTACTTGATGATTTTTGTCTGACCAACACTAAAAGCTCTTAAAAGCCGTTAATAACATTTTTAATTATAAATATCATTATTTTTTTACTATATTATATATATATTCAAAAGGTTATCTTAAAGTTTTCTATGTGTGTGAAGGATTCTCTGTGTGGTCTGGATGCTGGACTCGTGTGAATGGATGGAGTCAGTTGTGAATCTTTTAAAGTAATGTGCCACAATCATCTACAGATTTCATCTTCTTTACATTCCTTTCTGAGGTGACCTCTGAACTCATTTACCTGCCAGAGATCCTGTTCTCCTACATAGCTGCAATTTCTCAACTTTTCCTCGGCTGGTTTTGAGTCTTGTGTGTTTTGAGTGGAATTGGGTTTATTTACACGAGTGTCACACTTAGAATACGTTTGTTTTTTCACGGTGGTTTTGCTTTAGTCTTTAGTGTCTGAAGGAATGCTTTTGAAATGCGTATGGATGGATAAAAATGGATTGAGATTGTGTATCCTGCAGGTTTTGATCGGTCATTCTCACAGACCTCTACAGTATAAACCCTTCAGTGTGTGCCGGATGAGATGTGTAGATGCTCTTTATCTGTGTTTGTGTATGTCTGTGGTTTTAATTCTGCATGTGTGTGACTGCACAGACTGTTGGAGGTTTGGTCTGTTTGTGAATCTGAGTTCATGTTCAGGGGATTTGTGTTTAATGCCCGTGATCTCCAGCATCAGTGTCTGTTCAACTGTCCTGACCTTTTTACAATAAATCATTCGAAATCAACCTTGTTTTGTGCTTTTTAAAAGTCGCCATGTTTGTAAACGACTTGAGTGTCAAGCTTTTCTAAAACAAGATGAATCTGTTTTGTTTTGTGCCCATCTTGCATTATTTGTGAGATTTAAAGGCGGATTTTTACTCCTACGTCGGAGCGGGGGGCAACAGCGACTGACCACCAACAACTGAAACACAAGGGCTTGAATACACTGGGAAAACGAAATGACAAGAAACACCTGGGGCAATGATTAACACAGAACCAACGAATAAAAGAACTACACAGGAAACAGGAAAGCAAACAACCAAAACTACAAACTAAAAGTCCAAAAGATTTTGCATCACTTCCAGTGTTCTGTTGAATTCTGCTACCTCCATACAAAACAGGACGAGGCCACTTGTTAGCAACCGTCATTTTTAAGACATGATATAGCTTTAAAAATTAATGAGCGGATTATAAATAGTGTGTTTTATGTCATACAGGTTTTGTTAACCAAACCTTATTTGAATTCGTTTTAGAGAATTGTTCAACTTCATGCAAATAATGAGTGACTTACAATACATATAGAAAACAGTATGTAACAAAACAAACACAGGTGTTTGAAAACAACATTCTCATCAAAACTGTATTTTTCACATGAACTTAAAATAAACGATTAAGAGAGCAAAAGACCAAGTTTACAGAATGTGTTAAAGACTGTTTCAGTAGCAACAACAGAAAACGTAACTTTTTAATCCAATTAGATTTTATTGATATAGCGCAAAGCAGCTGTACATATATTATGATTTAAAAAAATTATAACAATACATGAATACATAAAATAATGATGGTATTGAAATACATGGTATTATTCCAGGTTTGTCTCTATGCAATGTTCATTAATGGATTGTTAGAATTGTTCACTTAAAGTATCAAGGTGTCTACACGGCACGCCCAAGGCAGGGCGAAAGAAACAGCCCGTCCACGCCTGAACCCACAAGAGATAGGAAGTCTCGCTTACCATCAAGATTGGCTGCGCTGTGGGCCTGCAGCTCATTACTCTTGGTGTGTTTGTTTATTCACGGCATTTGGGTGAGGAATGTTGGTGGATATAACGCTGGATTTGGAGATGATTTGATGCTTTTTCCATCTTAACATCAACCACTGAATTATCACCAGATGTCAATAAGAAGGACGTATTATTTGATTAACATGGAAAAAAAAATCATAAAATATGGTTTGTTTAGTCTCTGATTTTTAAAGAGAAATATACAATACCATTTTTGTCATATTTATACAATTTCCAAAAATAGCACGACACCAAGATTATAAATGCAAACTGAGACCTGAAAACATAAGACATTTTGTTCATCTTAAAACTCTCTGACAATCAAATATTTAAAGCAATTGAAAAAATCTATAAGGTTCATGACATGTTGTTTGCTGTGATGATAGTAGCTGGTTTGTTCTTTCTGGGTTTGTGCAAAGCAAATATATTAAAAATCAATAATATTTATATTTTATACTAGTAACTTGTTCAAATAATTATTATTAGTTAGCGTTGTGGTTTTCTGATGGTAGAACAACAGTTTGCTGTCTCCGAGTTGCTGCGTCGCAATTTGCCTGCTATGAACTCAAATATTTTCTGTTTTTGTTATATGTTTTTGTTTTAACTATATACAGAGCTAAAATAACCAAATAATGAATTCAGCATTTTAGCTCAAGTACCTCAACTGTCTATATATCTTCTAATATCATCTGTAATAATTTTACGGCAATATATTTTTTTATATAGACTAGAAAGTGGGCTGCTGTGTTTCTGTAAATAACTTACTGAACAAATTACTGAAAAAAATATATAAAAAATGTAATTCTGGGCATCTGTCTTAGCATTTTAGTTTGTGTTTTACTGTAGTCAGAGTAGTTTCATACTGAAACAGACTATTAATGAGATTATAAACTTAAGTAAAGAATGAAAAAAACAAGATAACTTACTGAGCAAATAGTTTATATTGTGTAATAAAATACTTGATTTATTCTGAAAGGTGGCGCTGTGACCTAGAAGCCTCCAAATGATTAGAACCGACCCTGCTGACGATATCTGCGATCTCTCTATCATCTATATCTATAGATCACACAGTTTCAATGACGATTTAGAAAAAACTCTAAATCCAGGATAGAGCGGTTGAGTGAATGTGGTGCTGATGCTGTGGATGAGGGTCATTGTGTCAGAGACGCTGTAGAAGGACAGAATTCCTGCTCTCTCATCCACATACACTCCTATTCTATCAGATCTGGACTCTACAGAGAGATCAGTGTTGATGTTATTGTGACTGAATGAGTAACTGGAGCGAGAGCAGAACAAACTCCAGGACTGATCATTACATCCAAAACACACTCATGACCCCGTCCCTTCCTCCTGATGCTCTTATATGACACTGATATAAACACACGACCAGTGCACTCAATCTCCCAGTAAGAGCGTCCACACACACTCTCTCTACACAACACCTGCCACACATCATCAAATCTGTCTGGATGATCAGGATACTGATGCTGTGTTTTAGTGGCTGTAATCTCTCTGTTGTCCTCAGACAGATGGAGGTGTTTATTCACTGTGTTTACATCCAGAGTCAACTGAAGAGAATCTGAGGAAGAAAACGATACAGAATGATGAATTTAAAGATGAAAATAAACATCTGTTCAATGTGTTGTATCTGAACGCTTTAGAACTATTCAGTTCATCTTTAAGCACAAGCCACAAGTGTTTTAGACGTCAGGAGTCCCAGAGGATTATTATTGATTGATATTTATTAGAAACACAGATGATGGTTTTCTTTCATTCTTCAGATCCTCCTCTAGAGGAGATATTTCATCAATCTCAGTGTGTGTTATTGTGTACTTTACATTGAAGGAAGTCGTCTCTGATCCTGGGGACAGTGTTGGTGTGTGTGTCTGTAGAAATCAGCAGATAGAAACAGTGTCAATCTCATGATATTCATTCTCTGGACTGTATTTCTAACATGACGTCAGATCGGATCAGATGATGAATGTTCAGTGTGTTACCGGAGATCTTTCTCATGTGCTGTGTGCAGAAATCCTGCAGTTTGTCTCTCAGCTGACGGACAGATTCTCTCACAGCATCAAAAGAAAAGAGGAAAGTCCCACTGATGTCGTCTGGAGATTCAGGAGGTGCAGAGAGAGACTGAAAACTCTACAACATCAAATAAACACACAAACACCATCATGACTTCAGAACGACTGTCACGTTCATCATGATCTTCATCTTTACTTCCACATCTTCAACAGCTTTTACAATCACATTCCTCCAACATTCTTACACAGTTGATTTCCCTGTAGGTGGATTAGAGGTCATGAAGAGAACTTCAATGTACATGTACAAAGAAACATCATAATCGAGTATTTAAAGGGCGAAAAATGATTCAATGTTTAAACATTAATAAACATTAAATGTATAATTATATCAGCCATTATTGTCATTTTTGAAGCACTGAATTACTGTCAAATTTCGCATATTATTGCAGGTTTGTAATAAATCTCCACATTACTGTAATTTACATGATTCAGATCATTTTTCACGAGAATAAAAACAGCATTTGACAAAATGTCTCTGTTACCTGCAGCAGATGGATGTGATGATGTGTGTGTAGAAGCTTCTCCAGCTCAGCGTCTCTCCTCCTCAGATCATCGATCTCCTGCTTCAGTCGCTCCAAGAGTCCTTCAGCTGGACTCACTGCAGCCGTCTCCTGATCTCTGATCAGCTGTGTCACCTCAGAGCGTCTTCTCTCAATGGATGAGATCAGTTCAGTGAACATCATCTCACAGTCCTCCACTGCTGTCTGTGCACACCGCTGTTACACACACGCACACGCACACGCACACACACACACACACACACACACGCGCACGCGCACACGCACACACACACACACACACACACACACACACACACACACACACACACACACCACACACACACACGCACACCACACACACACACACACACACACACACACAACACACGCACGCACACACACGCACGCACACACATTACTGTGAGACACACTGAGACTCTTCTGAGATCTTCTGAGATCTTCTGCTCCAAACTCACCTTGTGAGACTCCACGGCATCTTTGAGCTTCTGAATATCATTCTGTCTCTTCTGGATTCTCTGCTGAAACTTTCTTTGTGTCTCCTTTATATGTCTCTGTAGGACAAAGAAAACAAAAATCATGTGATGATGAAACAGTGTGAACATTTACATCATCTCATTTCAGACCTCTTTGTGTGTTCCCTCTTCTGCAGCTAAAACTGTCTCATGGTTTTTATGTTCGGCCATCATACACAGCATACATATAAGCTTCTGATCCGTGCGACAGTAAATCTCCAGAATCTTGTCATGTCGAGGGCAGATCATGTCATGAAGTGCTGCAGTGGCGTCTATCAGGTTGTGTCTTTGACCTCTGAAGAGATTCTCGTGTTGCTCAAGATGAGTTTGACAGTAAGAGTTGAGACACAGCAGACAGGATTTGATGGCTTTGTGTTTTCTTCCAGTACAGACGTCACACTCCACATCTCCAGCTCCAGCGGAACAGTGATCAGAAACAGCACATTTGACTTTAGTCTTCTTCAGTTTCTCCGTCATCTCAGCAAACATCACATTCTTTGCTAAAACAGGTCTTGGACTGAAGGTTTGTCTGCACTGAGGGCAGCTGTAGATTCCCGTCTGATCTTCTTGATTCCAGCAGTCTGTGATACATCTCATACAGTAAGTGTGTCCACAGGGAACAGTCACTGGATCCTTCAGTAGATCCAGACACACTGAACACATGAAGTGATCCTCTGAAATACTCGCTTCTGCCATTTCACCGTATGAACACACACAGACAGAAACACCGAACACTCCACAGATCGATGTCACTTCACTTTCACTTTCTCTGAACTGAAACACTTCAGACTTCCTGCTTCTGTCTTGTTTATTAGACCTGTAATGAACAAGTCCACTAGATGTCAGTGTTGTACAGAAACTCACAGAGTGAACACACAGACTGCTGACAATATAAGTGATCTGAAGGAAATCAGAAAATCTGCTGGAGGATTTAGCTGTGGTACTACACTTTATTTAGGTGTGATCTATTTATACAGTTTGGTGATTGTGGATATCTTAAAATGTGTCACTGCAGAATACTGCAATTAACCACCAGAAAGAAAATGTAGCAGAGAGTGGTGTTATGATTATTAGTTTATATTGTGTTGTCTTTTATTTCAGTAAGCGAAGGTCTATGGAAAGATATTCAGCTTGAGAGTGGGCAGTGAGAAAATGGTAATCGTGTCTGGATACAAACTGGTAAAGGAAGCCCTGGTTTGTTGATGGCCCAGTAGTTCCTCTGTTTAACAACATTTTTAAGGGAACAGGTAAGTACATTGTCAAACTTTCATCTTTGGATTTATTCAGTTAATATATGTCCAGGTACAAATGGAGTCGAGGATACCTGTAGCACATGCATAGGAAGTTTACTGTCTATCTTCTGCGGACCGTTGGAGAGGGAAAGAAAAGCCTTGAGCTTGGCATCCAACAAGAGTGTTTACCTTTGTGATGCTTTTAGGACAGAAAAGGGTATGACCGAAAAATCTAATACATATACCAACTCATATATGCATTTATCAATACTAATGGATATTCATACTTGTGTTTTCTCTATGGCAGGACCATTAGATCCCCAGGTCACATCGAACAGCGCTGTCTTATATGTTATCGCCACCTTGATATTCGGGCAATGCTTTGCCTATCATGATGAAAATTACCAAAACGTTCTGCGCCTTGAATGCATTCAGTTGTGAGGCTCTCCTAGGGCACAGGTACTGGCTCATAGTGGCTAAAAAAACACAGTTTGTTTAGCAATTAATCAGTATTTGTTGACAATTGTTCTGGTTTTATTGACAGTTTATGTCAAATGTGTGGCCTGGACTCTTTAATGCCTACCTGGCCCCCACCAAACAATGTTTGCCATCTATAAAAAGATCACAGATTTCCTGAGGGGAGAGATTCAAAAACACAAAGACTGGGACCCTTTAAACCCCCATTGCTCTTTTTGGAGTCCTCTAAGGTTGCAGAATGTGAAACCCAGTGTCAATCCAGGTCAGCTTTCTCAGACCAATTCCTTCTTCCAGTCCTCAGTGTCTTTATATTCTGGTGCAGGCTCAGACCTGGTCAGGTACACAAACCAGCATTAATAATAAGTTAAATGCTTACACCCCACATGCATTTTAGCACAACTATTAAGCCATTATCATTTACATATTTTCTGTTTTCAGACATAAATGAATAAAGTAGTAGGCTACGCGTCCGTCTGGGTAACAAACATGTGCATATATACAGACAAACTACATTCATGCTGCTATGCACCGCAACACTGCTTTGTGCGCTCACTCTGTAGTTCAAACGCATAAAATAACTTCATGAGAAGCGGAATTCATTTTGAATAGATTCATTTAGTGAGAGACTGTTTACCGTTACAAACGTGCACTGTTGACAAAGAAACGGCAAGCGTATCATTGATATGCATTTCTTTCACTTTTTCCAAATGTTTGTTTAAAAGCGTTTGAGTTATCACCCCGTTTCTCGCTTTAGGAACTTTTTGGGTTCGTTTCCCTAAATTGTTCTAACTCGCTCGTTTTGTCAGGGCGATAGAGGCGTTTTATGTTTACGGTGCGGAATATGACACATTTATTGACCTTCCTTTTGTTGTTTTAATAATAATATAAAAATTGGTTCATATGATTGATCATATGTTATTTTACCAATATATTTTAAAACAATACATTAATTACAAAAAAATGACGCTTTTCACTTACACAAATACACGGGGGAATGATCACCCACACTCAATGTTGGCCATCAAACCAACCGCGGTACAAATTAAACCAACATTTCTGATTAAAATATTGCATTGTATGTTGTGTAAAGATAAAAAATATTTTAGTTTAGGTTCATAAGTTGTTCTGATGCGAAAGTGGCAACGACTTTTATTTGTTATCTTTTAAACGGTGATTTTATTTTGAACGAGCTGACGTGAACGTGCGATCGTGGTAGGTTTACGTTATGTTTTCTCATCTGTGTGCTGGTTAATTCACGTCGTGTTAGAGGATTAGTGTAACGTAGTGCGTCTGGTAGAAAAGTTGTTTTAGTACAAGATCTAAGCTTGGCATCTTTTTCGGCTTGAGACACGTGAAGCTAAAATCGTGGTTCTTTTAAAGATTTCTGTATGGTTTAGTAACATTAACACCCTTACAAGTACCAGTACCAAGATAGAATGAAGTTGGTAATACCGCTTGCGACTTTGAGATGTTTCATCCTGTGTTTTGGCTTAACGTTACAGTGCCTGGGACTCGAACCCACACCCGTTGCGTTGCTAACACAACTACCAAAACAATATGCTATTTAATTTCATTGAGGAATGTCCAATAAAATGCACGAGAGTACTGTATGTTTATGAATAACAATAGACGTAGATATTTTGAAACATATAATATAGTATAACAATATACATGTAAATATTTGACTACAGCGTGTACTTTCTGTGTGATTTTATATATATATATATATATATCACCCTGCACCTAACCCATATCAAGTGCATGTTGACATCGTTCTGTAGGGTATACTGTAAGTGTGCTGTACATACTGTAAAATGAATCGCAACTGTCCTTTGGGTAAATAAGAAGTTTGTGTATCTCCTTGATCTTGTTTTGAATTCTTCCCTTAGGAGGCCGAAAACGAAGCGCTCTAAACGCTTTCTGGAGAGCCGAGCATCCAAACTGATAGAAAACTTTAAAAATGGCATGATCATTAAAGGAGGCAACACCAGCGAGACGGTCACTCAAGCCTTGAAGGATGTGGTGAGAGATTCCGTTCTCTTCCTTCACAGCCGTCCGTCAGAATCAGGCTCCTGTTTTAATAGACCATGATGAATGTATTGTATCATTTGAACATACGTTAGCAAGCAGGATTTTTCATGCTACCATCCCTCTTAGGGTGTAGGAAATACACTGTAGTCTAAGACCACATTTCTACAAATATACTTCTATTCGCCCCGACCTCTGGCTCAGTTTGTTTTAATGTTAATCCACATTCTGTGTTTAATGTTTTATTTGGTCTGTGTTGTTTCAGTATGCTCTAAAGAAACCAGGTGCTGTGTTGTACAAAAAGTAAGTCAATGTCTCTTAAAGTATAAACAAGCATGTGCTTTATGATGTCGTCAATCCAGACAAAAATTGCATATTGCACGCAGCATACATACGTCAGCCGTAGTATGCCCTCAGTTTTCAGTATTAGAGTCTGCCGTATATATCGAGCTTTTGTGTGGCTATAATCATTTTTACAGCACCGCTAAAACGCTTCATTCTTCACAGGAAAAACATAGTAAGGCCATTTGAAGACTCAACGGCGCTGGTGAGTTTGTGAATCGTACGTCATGTCTTCATTAATATGGTGTTTCGGTGGTTCATTGTGAAACACGATGTTTACCGTCCTTCAGGAATTCTTCTCCAAGAAATCCGATTGTTCCTTGTTTCTGTTTGGCTCACACAACAAGAAGAGACCACACAATCTCATATTTGGTAAGTTGGCTCAATGAAACAGGAAGCGTCTATAAACGCTTTTAAATGGCGGCTTTGGCAAGTCACGTGTTTGTTTACTTTGGTTTGTCACAGGTCGCATGTTTGATTTCCATGTGCTGGACATGTTTGAGCTCGGCATTGAGAAGTTTGTCTCTCTTAAAGACGTGAAGGTAAACAAGCATTTTTATTTGATGCGTTGTGTTTTCATGTGTTTGATGGAAACTAAAGAACGTCTCTGTTCTCTCTGAAGAAGGACAAGTGTCCCGAGGGCACTAAACCAATGTTGGTGTTTGCTGGCGAACTGTTTGACACAGACAATGAACATAAACGATTAAGGAACGTTCTGACAGGTAATGTACCATCCATTCTCACTTCTCATATAATGATGACTCGGATCACATCTTAACTTACACACTTTACATACAATATTTTTCTTCTATGATGTCGTTTTAGACTCGTGGATCCACATGCTCATGTGTTTAAACATGTCTATTAAAGACTCTGTTGTTTACACTGGAGGCATTCATTTCTCACGCTGCGCTGTTACATGTTTCCGTCAGATTTCTTCTGTGGTCCCAGAGTTAACGCTGTACGGCTGGCAGGACTGGAGCACGTGCTTCACTTCACCGCGCTGGACGACAAGATTTACATGCGCAGCTACAAGTAAAACACAAACACTTCACTTCATCTACACGTGATCCGTTTCAGACAGAGATTGCTGATGATCCGGCCGTGTGATTTGGTTTTATCACTGATGTTCACAGAGTATTGCTGAAGAAATCTGGCTGTCGGACCCCCAGGATTGAACTAGAGGAGATCGGACCTTCCTTTGATTTTGTCATGAGGAGAAGTCACATGGCGTCCGACGACCTGTTCAGATCTGCACACAGACGGCCTAAAGGCGTGAAGGTCAGTCGCTGTCACGAACATCACATCGATTTTTTGGGGTTTTCTACTGTTATGTAGATGTATATCTCCGCATCTATTTACTTCTGTTAAACTTCATCACATTGTGTCTTTTGTACCCACACAGCCTAAGAAAAAGAAGAACATATCCCATGATGCCTTTGGCTCCAGATTGGGCCGTATACACATGCAGAGGCAGAATCTGGACAAACTGCAGACACGTAAGATGAAGGGCCTGAAAAAAAGGAAAGGAGAGATCACGGCAGACGCCACGTCACCCAAACTGCCCAAAACTGATGAATGACATCGATGTGGTGTTTGAATAAAACCCACACTGTTGCATTGTGGGACTGTGTGTGTTTGAAGCTTAAAAATCCCAAACAGGCTTAAAGCAAAACAGAAAATTCAGTTGACGTATGGATGGCGGTTCTACTCCGACTTTATCAAGGACTGATATTTACAGGGAGAAAGATTTCTAACACTCAAACAGATTAACAGTTATTACTAACACTGGAGTATCACATATACTGTGATATAAGTGTCATTGTAATAAAAAGAGTTTTTCAAAACTAAGGCTTTTGTGTGCTTTGTAGACTATTGGTCACTGTCGGGATGAACTTATTTATATTTCGCTAACGAAATGTTTCTTACAAAGATTCCTTTCTCACCAGTGGCCTGTCTCACGAAGCGAGGTGAACAAACACGGAGTTGCAGAGTAAGTTTGAGTTGACAAAACCAGACAAACACAAGCTGGTTTAGGTCGGGTTCAACTGTAGCACAACTTTGGTGTAACATTTTCTTTGTCAACTGCGGTTTGATCCAGAGTTTGTGAGGCGCGTGCACCTGAAAGTGTGACACGTGCGGCCAACAGCCAATCACACGGAACATGGAAAGCATCATCAGTTTGAGTTCTCGCGAGTATCAACGCAATTCACTTTTCTGTTGAAGATGAAGAGATCATTATGAAAACATGTCATGAACTGAAACACATACGGCAGAAATAAACACGCTGCAGTGAAAGATGGAGAAGACAGCTACTGATTATATCAATGCAGAGTCAACTGAACTTTGATCATTTATGTAGGTTTACAATAAGATCAAAATATAATATGAATACTTTGTTACTTTAAAACGCTTTGTATATTAAAGTTTGTTTTACACGAATGTAGTTATAATTTAAATGTTATGTTTAATATTAATTAATAAATATAAATGATCAACTCTCATAAGAATTATATGAACCTGTTTTAAATTATAATCAATACATGTAAATATACAATACAAATGAACACTTAGCAGCCAAAAACATTTGATCAAATCTTTTTTATTAATCTGGAGCGAGATACATGGGGAGTGGCTACACTGTGTCAGACGTCACTTTTCTCACTGATTGGTCCAGTTTTGAATAGTTTCAGTTTCAGAATAAAACCTCCTCCTGAGCAGGTCAGCTGTGTAGCCTTAGTTACCATGGCGACGAAACCGGCTCAAAAGCAATTCACCTTCCTGAGCCCGAAAACTCTGAGTATGCTCAAACTAAATGCGAACTTAGCGCCTTCTTCCTCCCTTAACCCCATCTGTAAAAGTTAAACCACTTCGCAGCTTCATTAAAGCAAAAAGTTTGAGGAAAGCATCAAATAATTACATATTACTGCATGTTTTTAAATGTGATCTACTTTTAGTATCATTTACTTTACATGAAATTAATGTTTTTAATACAAACAAATTTGATATATTTGTGTTTCGCAAGCGAAAGTCAAATAATGCCTCTTTCCTTTAAATATTCATTCATTCACCCTTAATTTGACATCTTTATTATTGACCACTGAATTATTACAAGATGCTTTACTTTATATTACACATCATGACTTTGCCAATAAGATGGACGTATTATTTGGTTGACATTAAGAAATGTTTTCTTTTAAAATATCATTTGTTCATTTCTGTATCATCTACATTGTTAAATCACAGAATTTAATTTTACTACACAAAAAAACACTAAATCCAGGATAGAGCGGTTGAGTGAATGTGGTGCTGATGCTGTGGATGAGGGTCATTGTGTCAGAGACGCTGTAGAAGGACAGAATTCCTGCTCTCTCATCCACATACACTCCTATTCTATCAGATCTGGACTCTACAGAGAGATCAGTGTTGATGTTATTGTGTCTGAATGAGTAACTGGAGCCACAGAACAAACTCCAGGACTGATCATTACATCCAAACACACACTCATGACCCCGTCCCTTCCTCCTGATGCTCTTATATGACACTGATATACACACACTACCAGTCCACTCAATCTCCCAGTAAGAGCGTCCACACACACTCTCTCTACACAACACCTGACGCACATCATCAAATCTGTCTGGATGATCAGGATACTGATGCTGTGTGTAAGTGTCTGTAATCTCTCTGTTGTCCTCAGACAGATCGAGACGTTTATTCACTGTGTTTAAATCCAGAGTCAACTGAAGAGAATCTGAGGAACATAAAACACATCATCTGCATCTTTACATCACAACAGTTATAATTTAGAGAAATATTGAGATATTTTGTGTTGTCAACATCAGGGCCCGTATTCTTAAAGCTTCAAGAATCCTCTAAGGAAGCTCTTAATTTATCTTAAAAACTTTCATGTAGGAGTCCAATCTGAGAGCAACTTTGAGCTAGGAAAGACACAAACTTTTATCTTAGTGAGGAGGCGGGGCTGACCCCGTTGCTATGTATGACACCGTTTTTTAAAGACTGTGATTGGTTGGTTGGCCGAGAAGGAAAAAGGGCACTGTTAAGTATGGGATGTTAGTTTTTTCAGTTTTACCATACTCACGCACACACACACACATGCAATATATAAATATATGTGTGTGTGTGTGTGTGTGTTTGTATATACATATATATTTCCATGCTGTTAATATCAACGTCTTTGATAGAAAATGAAGAGTGAGTTTCTGTAAGTGCTGTAATTGTTTGTGTGATCAGATTGTGACAGAACCGAATCCTCTCTGCTGCATAGATTCATTTCTCCTGTTGCCATGACAATGATATGGTTAATATGTGTCTCTACTAGGATCGGTCACATACATGAACCCTGCACGATCTAATGTGTTGTGTCTTATTAACTCACCGTCATTCAATTCTATTTAATATAGCGCTTTAACATTTTGCATTGCATCAAAGCAGCTGTACAAGAAAAACAAAAGTTGAACACACACAAAAAACTATAAAAACAAAATCTGATAAACCTTGAAGGTAATATGTAAATTGTCAAGCATTGCAACACATTTCTTTTCACTTTTCATGTTTCGTCCATTTTCTCTGCCGCTAAATTAACTCTTAAGTCTCTCAAAAGCCCACCTAGCAACTCCTAAACTTTTTGACCTTAAGAGCTCTCTTAAGGTTAAGATGCTTTATGAATTACTTTTCTTTGGTAGGATCTTTTCTGTATTTTTAAGGAGAAACGCCCACATTTCGTAGAATTTTGTCACTAGGAGCAACTCTTTGCGCTAAGATTTTTCATGAATAAGGCCCCTTAATATATATATATACAGCTGCAATCCATAACTTATTTGGGTAAAATAAACCAAAATTTTGTTATTGGGCATGTACATAAAATTAGTGTTGAAAGCTGTCTGCCTACCTTCCCCTTATTTACCATGTTAAGCTTATAATACTGATTGATATATAGCGCTGTACGATATTTTGTGAAATTTAACATCGGTTCACTTCAACCTATGTGAAGATAAATACATAAAGTAACCTGCAATTTCATTTTTCAAACAGAGATGTAAAAGTTAAAATTTGTAGTAAAAATATTACAAATATGTAACCATTTTGGCTTGGTTTCATTCACTTTTAATTGAGTTTTAACAGTTAATTTAAAGAATTAAGCTGCTGAAGCTCACCCTTTTATAGCATATAAAGAAAAGACCAAAGCTGCAAATCCTCAAAAAAATGATTTAACATTTTTTATATTATTATATTATTTAATGTACTCCCTGTCATCATATAATTCAAACACAATGTTTCTTTGTTGTAAAGTTCATGGTATCTGCCTCTGTTCTGCCATCTTGTTACTCTTAACTAGGTTAGGAGACCTCTTCAGCTCTCTTAAATAATTTAGGAGCTGAGCCCTAGTCTCAACACTTAGGAAACTTTATGAATCACACGTATTAGGAATAAGAGTAAAATGATGTCATTCTTAGAATTTTGACACACTTAAGAGTAAATTGCCCTGATTTATTGTTTTTAAAGAGTACATAACATGAGATCATGAAAATGACATTTCATTCAGTGCGTAATGTTGCCGTGTTTGAAAGTAAGCAGTCTGCCGAGTTGTAAATCCGAAGGTGAATGAATGAAAAGTTATTGGCTTTGAAAAAAGGGAGTCGACTCTGAATCACGCAAACGAGTCGTCCCAAGTCCAATTTGCAAACCACCGCGGATTAACGTCACTACATATAGTCCCCGCCTACGTTTTGCAAGGACTGCCCGCGAAAACGTCTCCGGTTACTATCGTAACCTATAGTCTCTGAGAAGCGGGAACGAGACATTGCGGAACTTCCGCTGTGGGAACTCTTCCCTTCTCCACTTTCCTGAATTCTTATTGGATAACGGCAGTAAAAAACTGTCCACTTGTCGCAAGACATGCATCAGTATGCAAATATTGATGAACCCCTGGCAGTATAGATAAAGTGCATAGTGACAATACCTCAGAGTCTACGAGAGAACGCCTGCAGGGCTGATGAGCGGCGAACACGGCGGTCTACGCAATGTATCGTTCCCGCTTCTCAGGGAACCGAGGTTACGACAGTAACCGGAGACAATCCCTTTCGAGAACGGTCTCTCAACATTGCGGAACTTCCACTGTGGGAACGGTATACAATCCCGCCGTGAGAGCAAGATAAGCTCGACCAACTGGGTTAAAACTGACCAAGCACAGGGTCATGCACACTGATTCCACCAACCGCGAGGTCGCCCTGAGTGCTTACAGCTGGTTGGCTGAGACAGCCCAATGAACTGCCAGTTCGGGCTCATGCAAATCCAAGCCAAAGAAATGAGCGGGCTGCGCTATGACAGGGCAGTCCCCACAACAGTAAGAGCCAGCACGGAATCATCAGCACTGGACATAACAGTGAACATAAAAGTACACCAATGCAAAAGAGTGACGCTGCAGTCGCCGGCTCCAAAACGAATGCAATCATCACCGACCGAGAGCGCTTGTAACTTCGCCGCCATATGTCAAAATAACAATGACGCGAAAACATTCTCTCATATTCAGAATGGCCACATGAACCACAGGAAACGCCTACGACGAGGGGTTGTCTGGATTAAAACATGCATATATGTCTCAGTTAGGGGTACAATAACCCATATGGCAATCTGACAACAGCCGAAAGCTCCTGATATAAGGGGCTGGCTGGAAAAACACACATTTGATAGAACACAACAAGCAAGGATCTATTCAGTAGTGATAGGAAGCGCGCAATGATGGGTCAGGTCCGAACAGGACGGTGACTATCATTCGACTTGGGACGAGAAAACATGGCGAAGCTGTAACTCTGGATGGCGGAACCACGTTCCGACTCTCATGAATGTCCGCTCCCAGAACCGGCGCTTTATGGCAACTGTAACTGAGATCACACCACTGAAACTGGATTGCATAAGAGCGCGGTAGTCGACCACATTCTGTAGCAGTGCAAATCTACCTGGGCATTCAAACCAACATATAATAGGGAGCAGTACCGAGTGACCAGGGCGTTACGAATTCATAATAAAATGGCTCTACCAGTAATCGTTCATTCGGGAAGCTTAAGCTACGCAGATCCGCTGCTCGATACAGGGTCTTAGCGCTGCGTATACAGGAGCACTGAAAACCCAAAGTGAATCAAGCATACAACAGAGCACCGCCGTCTAGTGCCAGCTGGAGGCAACGAACGCTAGGTAGGAAGGCTGCGCATATTCAAATTGAACAGCACCAAACCAGCACCACCCTCAATAGGTCTGTCTCGCGGCCACACACCGCTCAGCGCTGTCTCCTGGAGTCCGATATGAGGCTGGGACACCTACAGCAGCGCGCAGAAGTAACAACGGGTTGGAGGTCTTTGCAAAGCGCGCACACAGACACACAGTCATATGGCCAGCGTTGCTTCCCTTGCAGTATGACAAGCCACCTGATGGAAAGCATGCACTCTTTAGCCAGAAGGATTTAAACAGGCATTACAGACACTTCATATCAGTATAAGATAAAGCACACGCAAAAAACACATTACGGTATACTACGGGGAAGTGATGGTTGCAACGGGAATCGAAACCGGATAGCGAGCTGCACATTGTGTAACCACCGTCCTACAGGGGACCCCTCACAAATTAACAGAGCACATGCGTCAAAGGGCTTGTCGCCATTTTGAACGACGCCCATGTGAAAGAATAATCACAACATGTGCTGACACGGCATACCGCCATTACAATGGGGGCCTTCTCACGTGTGGAAATTAAGCAGGGGGTCTGCTTGTGTACGAGAAACAGCTCATAGTGCGAGAAGCAGATGAATTACATGGCATATACACGGTACAAAGCAAAACCTAAGGGAGGGTCTGCTCATTGTGTGAAAAATGGCTGTGTTACACAGCATATATACAAGGCAAAACCTATGGAAAATGGTCTGCACATTGTGTGAGAAGCGGCATTCTCAAGATTATTGTCACTATACACCGTATTTATACTGCCAGGGGTTCGTCAGTATTTCCATACTGTTGCATGTCTTGCAACAATTCGCCAGTTGTCTTACTGGCGTTATCCAATAAGACTTCAGGAAAGTGGAGAATGGAAGAGTTCCCACAGCGGAAGTTCCGCAATGTTGAGGGACCCTTTTGGAAAGGGAACTTCACATTTCTCCCCCAAACACTGTATATCGTGAGCCACATTTGTGGTAGACCAGTCACCAATCAATCTGACCAATCACATTAGACTAGGCTAGCGGAAAGGGGGGGATAAGAAAGATGAATCGCAGAACGAAGCATTTGAGAGTCGGTCAAGAAGAAAGGTAAGAATAACAGCCTAATATAACGAAATAATAGTGTTTTTACACCTTCTATGTACATAAACTTGTTAATAAACCAAAGTTGGACCGTAAAAATCCATAGTTATGTAAAGAGACGCTTCACGTTGAACAAAGTCAAACTGTATGAAATCTCAAATTTGCACCGTCAGCTGTCATCCAGCACAGACGCTCTTTCTGTCGTCTTCATTCATGTCACAAACTAATATTTGACACCATATGAACTAAAGATGAGATTCTTACACAAACAATAATTCACTGATTCAAATCATTTGTTCTGGACTAAACCAACAGCTCTTGATATCACACGTGTCATGAGATTCTTCATCGTTGTGTTTCTCTGTCAAGTTTGTGTGTTTGATGATGTTTAATAAGAGATGTAGTGGATGTGTTGATGTGTTTGTCGTCACTTACACTGGAGGAACTGATCTCTGGTCTTGAGTTCAGGACTGTGAATAATCTCTGTGTGTTTCACTGGAGAAATAAACACACATTTGATTCTCAATCATGTCTCATGAAATCATTTGTGTTTCTACATGATAACAGCTGATGGATTGTAAAGAGTCAATGAATGATACTTCACCTCTCTCAGAGATCTTTTCTAGCTCTCGTGTGCAGAAATGCTCCAGTTTGTCTCTCAGATGAGATACAGATGTGATGACATCATCAAAAGAGAGGAGAGAGCTGACAGTGATGCTGGACAGAGAGTCTGTAGATCCAGGAGGAACAGAGAGAGACGGCAAACTCTACACACACACACACACACACACACAATGAAACACATGTTGTTGTCTGTCTAAAGAGCACTGGGCTGTTTTTCACATCACATCTCTGTTACCTGCAGCAGATGGATGTGATGATGTGTGTGTAGAAGCTTCTCCAGCTCAGCGTCTCTCCTCCTCAGATCATCGATCTCCTGCTTCAGTCGCTCCAAGAGTCCTTCAGCTCGACTCACTGCAGCCGTCTCCTGATCTCTGATCAGTTGTGTCACCTCAGAGCGTCTTCTCTCAATGGATGAGATCAGTTCAGTGAACATCATCTCACAGTCCTCCACTGCTGTCTGTGCACACCGCTGTTACACACACACGCACACACGCACACACACACACACACACACACGCACACACACACACACACCACGCACGCACGCACGCACACACATACACACACACACACACCACACACACACACCACACACACACACACACATTACTGTGAGACACAAGACACTGAGACTCTTCTGAGATCTTCTGAGATCTTCTGCTCCAACTCACCTTGTGAGACTCCACGGCATCTTTGAGCTTCTGAAGGTCTTTCTTTTCTTCCGGATCTGCTGCTGAACTTTATTCTTTGTTTCTCCAAACTGACTCTGAAACATTGAACACAATGACTGAATAATAGAGTCTGTTTGAACTATTAAATCCTCATATATCTCAGTAAACTTCTGGTAAGACAATGAAAAAATAAAATAAAATAAGCACCTGTTTCTCCGTCCATGCTGCAGCTGTTGAAACCGTCTCATGGTCTTTGTGTTCATCTATACACAGATTACATATAAGCTTCTGATCCGTGCGACAGTAAATCTCCAGAATCTTGTCATGTCGAGGGCAGATCATGTCATGAAGTGCTGCAGTGGCGTCTATCAGGTTGTGTCTTTGACCTCTGAAGAGATTCTCGTGTTGCTCAAGATGAGTTTGACAGTAAGAGTTGAGACACAGCAGACAGGATTTGATGGCTTTGTGTTTTCTTCCAGTACAGACGTCACACTCCACATCTCCAGCTCCAGCGGAACAGTGATCAGAAACAGCACATTTGACTTTAGTCTTCTTCAGTTTCTCCGTCATCTCAGCAACCATCACATTCTTTGCTAAAACAGGTCTTGGACTGAAGGTTTGTCTGCACTGAGGGCAGCTGTAGATTCCCGTCTGATCTTCTTGATTCCAGCAGTCTGTGATACATCTCATACAGTAAGTGTGTCCACAGGGAACAGTCACTGGATCCTTCAGTAGATCCAGACACACTGAACACATGAAGTGATCCTCTGAAATACTCGCTTCTGCCATTTCACGTATGAACACACACAGACAGAAACACCAAAACACTCCACAGATCGATGTCACTTCACTTTCACTTTCTCTGAACTGAAACACTTCAGACTTCCTGCTTCTGTCTTGTTTATTAGACCTGTAATGAACAAGTCCACTAGATGTCAGTGTTGTACAGAAACTTATAGAGCCAGTGAACACACGACCTGTTGACATGGGCGGTGTGCACAGTTTCAGATCTGGGCTGCGGTCAGCCCCAACAAAACGTGTTTTAAACGGCTCTCACTAGATCCTTGGTGTTTCGAGTCTGACGTCATCACGCAACCGTGTTTAACAATCATAGGTAGTTTATATGGTTAGAGTTAGGGTGTGGGTTAGGGTAAGGGCTTGTATGACTTGAAACACCAAGGATTTAGTCAAAACCAACAAGCCACGCCCACAGATCTGACTCGAAGCACCAAGGATTTTGTAAGAGCCGTTTTAAACGAAAACAGTGGTCCGGTTGTTCCCTATCAAAAGCTACACTCCCTCGTCCCAGGGTTCGCGGTTCGGTTTAACCGAGGCATGGGAGACGGATCCGTCCGCTTCACCCATGCACTCAACGAACCGAAACGTCCTAGCGTCCGCTTCCGCTTCCGAAGCGTGCCACAGCACCTCTTCGGAGTGGGCAGAGGATGAAGTATCGCTTGTTTTTGCTGGGTTGGAGAGTGCCGCCTCTGGGCGTTCCTCTCATGATGCTAAAGCGCTTGACAAGCTTCTAGGGGCTGTGACTAATGCAGTCGACCATCTCAAGCTCGACTGGCAGCAGGAACAAGGGGCCCCCTTCTTTAAAGATTTACACGGCGAATTGTCCCGTTCGTGGCAAAAGCCACATTCCTCCCGTGTGTTCGTGCCATCGCCTTCGATTTATTCGACTATCGTTGCCGCGAAACCACGGGGGTATACAACGGTACCCCGTCTGGAAGAGACACTGGCATGCTATCTCTCCTCTGGGACATTGTCGTCCCTAAAAAAGCCTTCTCTCCCCACCAAGCCTTGCAGAGTTACATCTGCACGGGTGGGGAAGGCTTTTCAGGCAGCGGGTCAGGCTGGTGCTGCTCTGCACACCATGGCGGTTTTGCAGGCATACCAGGCTGACCTGCTGGATGATGTGAGCACTGACAGGGTGATTGATGAGACGGCATTTGCAGAGCTACGCCGAGCCACAGACTTTGTCTCTCCGTGCTACCAAGCAGACGGCCTGTGCCATCGGCCGTTCTATGGCTGCACTGGTCACCACGGAGAGACATCTGTGGTTAAACCTCACGGGCATCAAGGACAGGGACCTGGCGTTCCTCCTTGCTGCCCCAATCTCGCCTTCTTGACTGTTTGGTGACGCGTTTAACACCGTGGTCACCAGGTTCCGAGAGGCAAGACGCCACAAGGAGGCGTTTGTGAGGTATCTGCCCCGCCGTGCTCAAGCACCGGGAGTGTTGGCCACCCACTCCGGAGAAGTTCCCCAGTCCCGACCAGGCACACAGTTTCTGGTGAGTGCGGTCTACGCGAATCGCACCCCCCCTCGTGGAGGCAGGGGACAGGCCCACCGCGCCCCTCAGGCCGCCTCTCTCGGTCCATGTTGTCGTCGCAAGATGATAACGACAGATGCATCCCTCATGGGTTGGGGTGCGGTCTTAAATGGCCGTCCAGCACAAGGGATCTGCGGAGATCATCTTCTTGATTTGCACATCAATTACCTCGAAATGATGGCTGTATTTTTTCTGCAAGACAAACTTTCCTCAGGTACAAGCCCCGGTACTCTCAGGGTTTATGTGGCCGCCATTTCGGCCTGCCACGCCCTGATTGCTGGGGTTTCTGTGGGAAAACACCCTTTAGTCGCCTGCTTTGTTCGTGGAGCAAGGCGGCTGATGCCTCCTTCTAGACATACAGTCCCGTCATGGGACTTAACAATAGTCCTCGAGGGTCTGATTAGCGCCCCTTTCCAACCTATGGAGTAAGCGCCTGTCAGGTTTCTGACCTTTAAAATGTTTTTTCTAATGGTAATCACCTCTCTTAAGAGAATTGGAGATTTGCTGGCACTCTCGACCTCGCCTTCCTGTTTAACGTTTGCCTCTGGGATGGTCAAAGCTATTCTGCATCTTCACCCGGCTTATCTGCCTAAAGTTCTGTTCTCTGGATGTCCATGCTAGTCCAGGCTCAAGTGTCCTGGAGTCTACATCCCAGAGTCATATCTGAGGCCTCCTCTCGGATTGTGCACACATGCCACACAACCTTGGGGGGATCCAGACATTTCCAGTGTGGCGGTGTTGGTATTCTCGTTCCCATAGCGTTTGAAACGCAGCATCGAGTGTAGCTTTTGATAGGGAACGTCTCCGGTTACTTGGCTGTAACCCTGTTCCCTGAAAAAGCGGGAACGAGATGCTTCGCCTCAATGCCGCACTGTAGGCGTGCCCGGACGTCCTTTCAGACAAAGTTGGAACCTGAAGCGCATCCGCATCACTCTTATTTATAACCTGCAGGTGCTGGTGTAATTAGCCACGTCACTTGCCGAGGTTATTTAAAGCCAAAAAAATTTGAGTGTTTGACAACCGAGACTGTTCTCCCATAGTGTTTGAAACGCAGCATCTCGTTCCCGCTTTTTCAGGGAACAGGGTTACAGCCAAGTTACCCGAGACGAACACCCTGTTGTGTTGACGCAAGAGTTGAACTATGGCAGCTGAGAAGGCCATTCGGGGCGCAGTTTCGAAAGCGCAGAAAAGAAGAGCAGGAGAAGCGTGCAAAAGAGAAAGGTACGTCATTTTGAGCATTCATGTGAGTGAGTGATTTCGCCGAAATCATTTCGGACGAATTTATATAACGTCGCTGTCGGGCGGAATCCTCAAATCTCCAAAACCATTATTTTTCAGGAAATTAAAAGAACGGCATATTTTTTGAGTTATTGAACATTGTATCGTTAAAGTTGGTATTATACCTTATATTGCTATCATATACTGTCGTGTACAAACAAAACATTTCCCCTCAACCATGTTTAATCAGAGAAACAAGGTTAATGATTTGGGAGCAGGGAGATACGAGATTACGCTGTCATTGACCTTCAAAGCCATGTATTCAAAGTGTCAGTACAGTGAAAGTCCATCTGAGAGATTGTTATGGAGTTACGACAAACGACCGCAAGGCCACCTCCTTTACCAGATAGACGCGGCTTAGACAAGTACTGATAACCGTTCGGTGTAAGCAGATTAAGTTGGATGAAATCGTTAGGTGTTTGCCAAGTCTCAGTAAGAAATAACATGTCCAAGTCGGTATCTGTAATTAATTCGTTTAGATAGAGGCCCTTATACGAGATGGAGCGACCGTTCAACAGAGCCGAGTGCTTATTATGCAGTAGTCCTGTGTTGCCAGTAGAGTGGACAGTTGAGGCTGACGTTTTTACGTAGACAAGCGCTCGCGATGGATGACAATCGCTTGATATACGTTTTGAGTTCACCAAAGTTCTGTTACTAGTCCAGATGCACGGAATAACCGAAGGTTTTGGCTGATGAATAGTCATAATCCTTCTAACTGAGCGATGTATGTAACGTGCCCGTCGAGCACCCTGAGTTCACTAGACAGGTATCCAAATTCCAAAAGTGGTAAAGAGAACCAGAGACAATGCAATTACTAAAGCCTTTGACTTGATAGCCATGAGAAAACCGGAAGTCAGCAGCGCCACGTTAGCCAGAACCACAACCATCCCAACATCAATAAAAGCTTACAGAGAGGACAGCTATCCATCCAGACAGTAAGCCAGTAAGAAGAGTGTTAGCTCACCTCACAGTCAGTCCGAGAGGTGAGAGGGCTCACAGCATGCTGACAACCAGAAGTTCCCACTGGCAACAACAAAGCACGCCATCCAAACATTAAAATGCAGTTTGCAAAAAGCCCATCAACCAAGCAGGGAGAGTAAATCCAATATGCACTTGTGCATTAAATGACACTATCAGCATGCAATCGTTTCAAAACAAATAGGCTTACACAAAAACAGTAATTCCAAAGCTTTGCACATTTCTTTAATTCAATTACTTAATTTATTTACTTATTATATTTGTTTATGTCAGTTATACATTATTAATATCAAACAATTATGTGTGTATATTTATGATGTTCCTTATGCGGATCTCGAGTAGAGCATCTGGAGGACAATAAAAAGTGTGGCAAAAGATGCAAAACAGCCTCTTCTGTGGGAAGCACATGCAGGGTCTGAAAAAGAACAAGAAGTGAAAATAGAGTATATTTTTAACACTGAATAAATGTGGTTCTGTTTTCTTATAAATAACTGGAAATAGATGCTAATGATTCTTTTAAAGATAAAATACTACTTACAGTAGTACCACAGTATTGATGTGCATTAAACATAACATACATTATGCAATAAAAGCAGTGTATATTATTATATTTATTCAAGTGTTATATATTAGCTTTCCTGTAGCTCAGTGAATAGAGCATGCGCTAGCAATGCCAAGGTCATGGGTTGGATCCCAGGGGATTGCACATACCCATATACAAATGTATAAGGCGATGTAAGTCGCTTTAGATAAAAGCGTCTGCCAAATGCGCATTTGTAAAATTGAAAAAAATGATGCCACCCTATTGGGATAATAAAGCCCTACCCTTAAATTTGAACACTTTTGAGCCAATTTTCTAATCTTTTCTTCATTCTATTGAAAATAATGGCCTTTATGATGTGATGTCATGGAAAAAAGAGCGAGTTCGGCAAAACTCGGGTCTGTGGCATCAAAACTTTTGCAAAGCCGCTTAAAAACTGCTTACTCTCTACACCACAGAAGCCACTAGAAGGCGTCGGTGGTACACTTTTGATTTAAATCAGAAACTGGTGGACAGTAGGCCCTAGACTCTGTTCTTCTGGAGACACCAGGTAGGTTGCAGTTCTGGAAAATGGTGGCACTGGAGGCTAAAAGGTTTCTCATGGTTTCACACCTTATTCTTTACATTTTTTGCAGTTAAACTGTATGTTTTCTTCTT
Organism: Triplophysa siluroides; assembly: GCA_006030095.1. NCBI lineage: Eukaryota > Metazoa > Chordata > Actinopteri > Cypriniformes > Nemacheilidae > Triplophysa > Triplophysa siluroides. Next base: position 805,275 of record VCII01000166.1, read on the forward strand.
TGTCTGTTTTTGTTTGACTGCTAACCCAATGAGCATTTTACTACCCCATCGGTCACACCTCAACGTTGCAATTTCTAGCATTGCATTTGTATTAGATTCTTATAATGGCCATTCATATTTTGTGACTTTTCTGCGTATATTAAATGTATTTTTTTACTCATTATACCTGTAAAAGAAATAGTGCCTAATAATTATGCACACCTAAATATAAAGCACCTTTCACTTCAAGCCTTTGTATCACTTACAAATGATTATATACGCAATTAATTGTAATTAAAGGTACAGTTTGTAGAAATCGCTGCTAGAGGACACACAATCAAAACAACAACAATCGCGTAGCTTGATGACGCTGTGTAGAAGCGTGGAATGATGGGATATGTTGTCTTCAACTCCACGGAAGAGGTAAAGTAATAAAGTTTTATAAATGTTGCGTTTGATGAAATCATTTTATTTCATTATATTGAATTAGACCCGAGTAATGTAAGGTTTAAAACTAAATTGTTAGTCATAGATGTTACAGTAATTGTCCAATTCGATGGTGTCAACTGAATGTTCTTGAGTCACATTTGGCAACACAAAACCGTCTTCCCTTTCTCTGAACATTAGAGAAGACAGTGGACTGACGAGCCCATTGAGGGGTGACTTAAACTGTAAACGTCAACCTAAGCTTACTTTCTGGTTTGTGCTTGTGTTGACAATGCTTCTCTTTATTTCGAGCGCAGATATATCTACTATTGGTGATGAAGCAGAGGAGAGATCAGACTGTAGCTTTGATAATTCATCAACTCCCTCACAACAAAGCGGAAAGATCACGGTCGCCACATCATCCATCTCCCCGGCACTACTCCTACCCGGCCCATGTTGAGAGAACAGCAACATACCAGACAGATGCTATCATGACCTGTATTTAGTGGTGTATTTTCATCATCGTTTGCAAAATAGCTGTGTTACCATTGTACGTGTTAAAACATTTCATAAATTGAATAAAACAAGAGACTGAGTAGATTTGTTGTGTCTATGCCACCATCATACTAGTAAACACTTAAATACAACTAAATGACTCCAAAAATGCAATGCAAAAAAAACTTACAAAGCAATTGGATTTTTCTCAACAGGAGAACATTTTTAATTTAATTTATAAAAAATAAATGAATTATTTACAACTGAAATACAAAAGAGACACTTTACTTGCACATAACTACAGATTTGTGCTATATGAACATAGAGCATCTCTGTAGGCATGCGACATGGCATTAGAATGTACAGGATGACATTCTATATAATTTTCTTCATCAACCTCAACATTTACTTCATCAAAATTGTCCCGGCAGAATTGGATATGCTGCATCGCCCAAAATTACCACTGGCACATCTGATATATTAGGAAATAGTGTGTTACGCTGACCCCTCTCAAAAAAGATGAATTTCCGAACACTCTGGCATCATGTACCTTACCCGGCCAACCTACATTGATAGTCATACATAGTCAACAGGGCTTTCATTCTTAACAGATTACAGGACTGAAATATCTTGCCGTGTCAGGTTTGGAAGTGGACGTCGGCTTTTGTCATCGGCAAAGACTCGTTGTATTGCTGGAGCCTGTTCCAGGATCATTTCCGTCATTTTTAACGTTGAGCCCCATTGCGAAGGACAGTCCTAAAATCCGTAAAAATAACTTTGTTTTAAACCGTTTTTAAAGCTCTTAAAAGAGAGAGTAAAACCTGGAGAATCTTTTAAGATACCAATTTTTGTACATGGTTGTTAAATGTTGTCGGATGTAATAAAATTTAAATATTTATCTTCATGAATATGATTTTTTTATTATAAAAAGTAGAAAAAAGATAAAGAAAAAAACAGAAGCGGGAGTTTTGAAACTCCGGTGAATTCCTATGGAAGCCAGCCAGGCGAAAATGTCATTTTCCAGCAGGACTTGGCACCTGCCCACACTGCCAAAGGTACCAAAAGCTGGTTCATTGACCATGGTGTTAATGTGCTTGATTGGTCAGCAAACCCACCTGACCTGAACCCCAGAGAGAATCTGATGAGAGACACCAGACCCAACAATGCAGATGACCTGAATGCCGCTATCAAAGCAACCTGGGCTTCCATTACACCTGAGCAGTGCCACAGGCTGATCGCCTCCATGCCACGCCGCATTCATGCAGTAATTCATGCAGAAGGAGGCCCAACCGAGTATTGAATTTTCTGAGACGCTGAATTTTGAGTTTTCATTATATATACATTGGTTTAATGTTATGAAATGAGTGACAAAAAGTATTTTCACGATATTCTAATTAATTGAGATGCACCTGTATGTGCATCATGCATCATCAAAATGTGTGCCTGCTGCAGACGTGACTAAAGAGTTTATCATAAAAGAGATGCTCGCGTTCAGAAGACACTTAACACTACACTCTGGTTACACATGAGACTAAGCGAATATCTAGCCAACGCGACCGTCTCTTTTATCATAAACCCTTTCGACGCGTGTCTGCAGCAGGCACGTATTTTGACATGACGCGGCACACATTGAACACATATTTTGAATTACTGCTGGCCCTGAAGATTAGGGAGCGATGGCCAATGAAAATAAGGGTACAGTATGATACCATAAACAATATAAGCCTATAACAAAAAAAAGATATATTGTTGAGGACAACTAATCAGTAAGTAAGCAAATAAGATCAAGTAGTCAAAGTATGTGCAATAGCACAGATAAATGTAATAAAGCAAACATACAAATAATCTGTGCATTTCAGGTGTTTTAAGTTGGTCTAATAATAGTAGTTATCAGAGTTATCGCCCTTGCCGATTATCGGTCATTTTCAAAGCCGATTTTATTTGTGTGTACTCATAATATCTACAAAATGTTTTGCTTTTGTAAAAGAATGAAAAAATGCTTAAATGTGTCCGTGGGTCAGACTCTGTTTATACTTGGTATCAAGATGCGTTTTGGTCGATCTTTCTATCAAATGGATGAAATAAGTGATCACAATTTACAAATGAACGCAACCGAGGCAGATAAACACAGAGAGAAGTGTTCTTTCTGCTCTGACAGCCGCGAGACCACTGAACACTGTAAGTGTGCATTAGAAATCTGAAATGGAGAGAAAACATTCTGCTTGCTAGGTACGTTTTCTCGACATTAAACCAAAAAGTCTAAATCCGGACTCGTTGTTTCCCCTCGTTTACGCATTATGTCCCTAGAGCATCTACTTTCCTGTCAGGCTTTCTACTGTCCCATAAAATAAAAAAGCCTGAAAGATGAATATAACTAAAACCGTAGTTATGAGCAGCAGGCTGTGTAATATGAGTGATTTTTTTATTTTAGTTTTAGCTTTTTAGATTATGACCATTTGAATAATTTCAGTGTCTGCCAACAAACATAAACAAAAAGCATGCTTCAGAACAGTTTGAGAAGGTGCATTTTACATTTATGCATTTGGCAGACGCTTTTACCCTAACCGACTTCCATTGCATATCCTATACATTGGTATTTGCAATCCCCTGGGATCGAACCCACTACCTTGCATAGTTAACGCAATGCTCTTACCACTGAGCTTCAGGAAAGCCCTTAAAAGTTTTGAGCAATGTATTATTACTGTGAATTAGACTGCTATCTTGTATCCTGCAATAAACACTCAATCTTTCTCAATCAAGTGAACTGATTTGAAGAGATGTGTCTTCAATAAATGTTTAATTTAAGCAATATTCTGTATCACTTCTTATTACTTAATTCGATTTTATGAGATGAAGGTGGAAAAAAGAAAATCGGATAAACATATAGGGCAAAAAATCGGCCTCATATATTGGCCAGAGAAAAACCCATAACGGTCGACCTCTAGAAAATATACAGGCCATGCTTTCAGCCGTCTCTCTCCGCGTGCATCTTTCTAAAACAAAACTGCACGGGGGAGAGCTTGCTTTTTTCTCGGTTGACCTGTAGTCCCAATCGATCGAGGTGCCGGAGCACTAGGTCCCTATGTGTACACAACAGATCTCGAGAGTGTGCCAAGATGAGCCAGTCGTCGAGATAGTTTAGTACCCGCACACCTCTCTCCCTGAGGTGAGTGAGGGCGGCTTCCATCTTCGTAAAGACTCGTGGGGACAGGGACAGACCGAAAGGGAGGACTCTGTACTGATATGACCGACCCTTGAAAGCGTACCGTAGGAACAGGCGATGATGAGGGAGAATCGAGTATAAAAGTAAGCGTCCTTCAGGTCCATTGCATGAACCAATCTTGACATCTGATAGACGTCAGGATGCGCCTCTCCGGGTATCCTGAACGGCAGCTTGTGCCTGTTCAGGGAACGCAGAACTAAGATGGAGCGCAACCCCCCGCCTTTTTTGGGGACGATGAAGTTACGGGCTGTAAAACCCGTGGGACATCTCGGCTAGAGGGACGAGCTCGATTGCTTCCTCCGCCAGAAGAACACCTCTGGAACCGCCGAGACGCCCAGGGGAAGTCGCTGCAGGAAGGGACAGTCCGCAGCACCACGTCGTTAGAATCCGGCAGTGTAGTAGAATAACTTTTAGAGTTTTATAGTCTTGAAGTCATCAGCGAAGGTTCCGAAGAACAAAAGGTGAATGAATGCAGCTCCCGGATATCCGAGGGCTGAGTACGGCATGCGAATTTCATTCGCCAATTTCATTGGTCGAAGTTGATATGTTCTCAAGGGCGAACCCCATCTGTTGGTTCGACACAACGTCGAGAGACCGACAGAAAGGGAACTCAGACCGACCAAAACTCTGCCTCTCTCTAAAATTGTCATTTCTACAAGTTTCGGAGCAAATATAAACACGTGATACCCCACATTCAGGTTAGCTAACCTGATACATTCATTTGTGTGACAGTAGTAGCCTAATGCATCGCGTGAGTTTAGAATTACGTTATCGTCTTCTGGTGTGGACACAAATATAGGTATATTGTTACAGTTATCTCAAATCCTGAATCTATCCCTAGAATGCATATTCCAGACCTTTCTTTCTGAATTCAGCATGTCATTTTTCCAGAAAGTCTTCACTATTTCCCCAGGGAGTGCACACATTTACAATGGGACAAGAGCGAAGGGAGCATTACAAATGTAAAGTTAAGTGTAAAAATGGGTTGTAGATACATAGAGATTGTTAATATAGTATTTGTTAAATAACGTATAAGGGTAAATACATAACATGAGAAGTCCCTTTAAAACACTTGCAGAGCGTTCATTCACTGGTAGGTGGCGCACACTAATTGGGGAAAAAACTGCTCAATATTTCCACGCGATGTGTTGACTATGGAGCGATTCACATTTCGCGTCTAAAAAAGTTTTCCTTTTTTTCCAAAGCGCATGACTCTCCTGGCGTCTGGCGTCGCTAAGCAACCATGGGCCACGAGAGCCGGTTAGACGAGGAGGTATAAACAAAGCATATATGGATTATATGCACTGAAAACACCTAAATCAGCTACTAGATTTCGTTATGCTGTGATCATCTGGGTCTCCATCTTCATTGAGCTTGTCTTGGCTGGTTGGTTCTTGTCACATGACCTGCGGTGCGCTTGCGGCTTTCTGAAAAGTTGAGATTTTTTCATCTCGATGCGGCGCCGACGCGCCTGAAAAAAGGAGCGCGTTTTAGAGCATGGCGTTAGCAACGCTAGTGGTCATGGGTTCGATCCCAGGGATTGCAGATATAAGAAATAAAAAAGTGTATAGCATAATACAAGTGAAGTCGCTTAATAATTAATTCGTAATATATAATAATTTCGTCTGCCAAATGCGTAAATGTAAGTTATAGTAAGCGTATCACCTATTGTTTTGGCAGATCGATTATTTAGTCCTTTTCATAGTTTTACAACAAATCTCATATGTCTACTGTAGTAAGACCATAGTAAATGTGTGGTTACTGAAGTTTTTGATCTGCAGTTGTTAGAATACTGAAGAAGTTCACACGTGGATCACGGAGAGGTTTGCTGCACATTCACAACTTCCTCGAGGGTGATGGGCTCGTAGCCCCGCCCCCTCCGACTCGAGCTATATTTATACGTTATTGCAACAGCAGTGCAGTCAAACCTCCTGCGTGCTGCTCTGCCCTCACACTGCAGGGAATGTTTGCGTGAAGATTTACCACAGTAACATTTACTCTCATACATCTGCATCGACTCAGGACTGATCAGACATCGGCAGCATGAGCGAGGGCGAATCAGACGCGACCGCGCCGGTGAACGCGGGCGAGCCGGCAGTGAAGCAGGAGAACGGGGACAGCAAAAGTGCCTCGCGCGAGGAGAAAGCCCCACCGGCGGAATTCGAGCCCCCCGAGGGCGGCTGGGGGTGGGTGGTGATGGTGGCCGCTATGTGGTGCAACGGCTCGGTGTTCGGGATCCAGAACGCGTTCGGCATTTTGTTCGTGTATCTGCTCGAGGAGTTCGGAACGGCGAACGACGAGGACCTCCGGTTCAGAACAGGTAAACTTACGTCGACGTCACGTTCAAAAGTGACTGTACTGCTTACTGTAATCATCACCACACGTGGCACACGGACCGGGGCTGCTCGCGACACTTTACTTTCTGTATACACTAGTACACACACCTTACTGTGGCAGAAAAACACATTTTGACGTGTTATTGTTCAGAGAACAAGGAACAGCATTCCAACAGGTAACACGCAAAGGTAGTCATTTATCAATTGCGTCAATTCCAAAATATAAGACACGTGACGGTTTATGATAGAGGCGTGGAGTATTTGTTTGGAAGATCCAATTCACAAAAATAAGAATTTAAGACAGTTTAGAGTTTGGAGATTTTTTTTTTCAAATTAGACTTTGGACTATTTAGAGATGAAGTGTGACAACTAGCCCCGGCCTCACATCCATGTACCTCAGTGGTTAAATGGAACTGGATATCATGGTTGTGCTGTCCAGAAGACATTGTTACTAACGTACCGTTAGAAACAAAATACTAGCAATGAAACTTGTCTTGGAAAAGCTGTGGCATGAAATGACACCGAAACAGAAGTCTCTGAGGTTTCACTTCTCAACACAAGTCACAACGGGCCTTTGCGCTAAAGATAAACACACTATCTCAAGTGACGTACGCCTACATTCGCTTTATAAAGTGTTTCTGTCAGTTACACGTTCAAATACTTTCGCGTCATCTTTCATCAAAGGTTGCGTATGAAAGTGATAGTTCACCCCAAAATAAAATCTGTCATCATTTTCTCACGCTCTTGTCATTTCAAACCTGTTTGACTCTTTCTTCCGCAGAACACAAAAGAGGATATTTTGAAAAAAGTTGTTAACTGGACCCCATCCACTTGCGTTGGTTTTGTGTCCATACAACAGAAGTGAATTGGTGCAGCGCTGGTGATCAACTTTCTTCAAAATATCTTCTTTTGTGGATTTTGTGGAAGAAAGAGTTTTGAAATGACATGAGGGCGAGTGAATGATGACAGAATTGTATTTTGGAGTGTCGTAATAGTGTCCAGTTAAAATCAGACCTGTTGAGCAAAACATCACAACATTTATTTATTACAGTTTATTACAGGCTTATTACAGGCAAGATTCACTATTTAAGATTCATACTTCTTAACAGGACATGTTTCGTAAGAGCTTTCATACACGAGAGTGAAGTTTGTCGGGGTCATGTGTGAACATTGTGATTTTAATGCAGGTCATCACAGTGAGGGAGACATGTGTTAAAGTCTTCAGCACAACAATAGATTAAATTTAGCCGCGAACGTTCCTGTCATTGTAATTATTCTCACGTTTGCGAGGGATTCATCGGCATCAACATTTGAAAACATTTAAGTTTTGTCAATCAAATAAACAATAACAATGACTGCCGGAAAGAGATCTTTTCCATCGTAACGCTCGGTGAATATTGCAGCAGTAGCAGTTGAGTCCAGCTGTCTCGTGTCCATCACACACATGTGAAACAACTCGCCTGATGTCAGCAGAGGTCAAAGGTCAGGACAAAGTCAAGGTTCTGTTAACATGCTTGATGGAAATTTGTGAAAGACAAGACATTTTTAGAAGGACAGTTTGTGACTCTTTGTTTAGTGGAACACAACAGAAGATATTTTGAGAAATGTCTCAGTGATTTTGTGTTCATACAATGGAAGTCAGTGGGGTCCAGTGTTGTTTGATTATCAACATTCTTCAAAATATCTTCTTTTGTGTTCTGCAGAAGAAAGAAAGTCATACAGGTTTGCCGCGACATTTGAAACGTTTTGATATTCCCTTTTAACATTGATGCATTTCGGCGGATGCTTTTTATCAGCGTGTGTGTTGATCACTGGGATCAACCCAAGACCTTTGCTAACACAATGCTCTACCAAATGAACCCCACACATTCAGGAAATGACGTCAAAGCAGCCGTGAAGAAACCTTTCACATACACAGAAAGATTAAAAACGAAACAATGTGAAACTTTACCGATGCTCTTTTCTGATGATGTCGTGTTGTACTGTTTGCAGACGTTGTCGTGTGCTTTTATCTGCGTCGTGCACACCCACACGCTGCGTGAGATGCAGCAGAACACATCTCTTGATAGTTTCCACACGGTCACAATAAACTTGTTTTAAACGGAGATAAAACACACGGCCTGCTGCCTTCTCGCAATCCTTAATGATTCTTTTGTTCAGTTTGAACCATTATACATTCATATTAATATGATTTCTAGACTCTTTTATGACCATATGTTAGCATGTTATCTAGTTCAGGGGTTTAAAAACTTTATGATTGTGATATGATGTGTTTGACCCTGAAGAGACATTTTCAATTTTGTAGTGTAGCTACTTTCCCTTTCAAGTTTTGTGCAATATTGTTTTCATTAACTTTCTAACAACAGCGAAGCCAGACGAGAAGTTCAAGTCATACATAGAGAGGGAGAAATATTAGAACACAAACAGAATATAGCAACTTTCTCTTTGAGTACGAAGAAAGGAACGACAGCAAGAAAAAACTGACTAGAAAGATACAAATAAAAACAATTCTGGAAACAATAAACACTTGATAATGTTCAGTAGACTTTTATAACTTTTGCTTTATCTTGCAACCTTCTGGAGGCCCTCTGGATGAAAACCGCTGATCTAGTTGATCAGTAACACTTTACAGTAAAGTTGTATTTGTTGATGTTAGTTAATGGATGAAATGTTTTTTTGGTTGCTAGTACCCGTAGACGCCGGGCTCACTTTCTAAGTCTAGTGTGACCGCGCCGCGGCATTCAATTGTCGCTACTGTAGAAAGTCTGATTGAAGCTGTGAGATTAGACGTTAAAAAGCCGTTTGTATAAATCCGTATGATGTTCACTTGAGAGTGTACACAACCCCGTCTGTCTTTTCACGCGTCTATTTTTTATATTAACTGATGGTTTTGTTTTTAGTTTTGATATTGATCAACAGCGTGCAGTCGTGCACGGCACTGGCCTTGTTCTTATGGGGTACAGAGCAGGTGGAGTTAACATGCACACACGTGTCTCTCTCCCACGCAGGTTAGTTAATAGTCAACGGAGCATTTGATCTCTGTTGACTCAAAGTTTAGGTGAAGGTTGCTGGCATTTAAATAGATAAACACAGGAACCATGAGCTCAGAGGAGCGTGGGCCAATCACATCGCTCCGGCATCCTGGATGGCATCATCACCCTATAACTTCAGCGGGCCGCGGGGAAAAACAGGATTGAGATGAGGTGGAGAGATGTCACGGGGTTGACGTGAATTCAGATGATTTATTCTGAATCTGAGTGTTTGGACTGAGTTTGTTTCTATGAGCTGGCAATTTCATCTTAAATTGGTTTGATGTTTTTTATGTCTGTGCAGTTGAGTATTCAGGTGCATCGTCTGGTGACATGGTTGTCTTCTGTCTGCTGTTTTGATTCAGATGTTTTTTAAACGTTTAGGGGATATCTGTGTCTCTGTCTGAGAATCTCATGGCGATATTTAGGCAGATTGAAAACTGCTAATTCCAGCTTTTGTTGTTCAGCAGTCAGTGTTTTGAGAAATGGCCATAATGTTTTATTCATGTTTCTTGTAGTGCTGGGTGAATAACCCAAATGTAAACATCTGTCCAAACTTATGGTGCTATATAGACGGTTTCATTGGATGCACGAGCATGGCCTGAAGTTAACTTGCGGTCTGAGTTTGGTTATAATATAACAATTCATTTGACATGTAATTCACATTCATATTACATTTTGTATCATTATTTTATTGTATATTAAATTAAATTAAAACTACTCAACAGTTATAGATTCTACCGGAAGTTAAGTTTGGGCCATGTTACGTTTGTTTATGTTGTTGCTGCTGAGTTTTTCATTTATACAACATCCAAAAGAAACAACAGCTACAACCAAAAAAATGAAAATAAAAAAAGTAAAGTAAAGTATGGGGGATACATACTGTTAAGAGATCGTGCCTTCACTCTTTGTCATATGATGGGATTTTGTCTTTAGTATCTGTTTTCTAGAAAACAAACATTTCTCATATTTATGTTTTGCGCTGCCAAATGGAAAGTGAAATTGCAGACACAATAAATCTTAATGTTCAATAACATTCCATATTCACACTACCCTGTGTATCTTCTACACAATTATATTGATAATATGTTATATATTTCCTAGATACTTTGACAGAGGCGGACAGAGTACACAGCTTCATTACTTGAGTAAAAGTACAGATACCCCTTGCAAAATTTTACTCAAGTACAAGTAAAAGTACTACAGTCAGATGTCTACTTAAGTAAAAGTACTAAAGTACATGTTTTTAAAAGTACTTGAGTATCAAGAGTACAAGATTACATTTTCTAAATATTGCATTACTACTGCCACGGTGCTTACATTTATGTACAGAAACGTCCTACATGGAGTTATGAAAAATGTTAATGTTAATACCTTGGAGAATGTAAAAGGAATTTAAAGTAAAATCAAGTAATTTTCATCTTTTTACCATGTTGCTTTATTTAACATTTCTCACTTGCCAACAAGGCAATAGCACAATGGCAACGCTCTCTGCTAGAGTTGTAATGGATTTTTGCACCCACATTTGAACCTGACCGTGTTAAACACACAGCATACTCAAGAACATCAAAGCAAATGCTCATCTTACATTAATGTCTAATATTAGAAAATAAAATTCAGCTAACAATTGTGTGTACATGTGAGTTTCTCTGTTTTTTCATCAATCAGTGGTGGCGTTTCATCAAAACCTAGGGTATGGCGAAATTTCCTCAGACCAAACAAAAACGAAACACAACAAAACCAAATGATACCACATATATATAACCACAAAACTTAAAGAAAGTAGTAAAAAATAACCCGCAGCCAGATGTTGTCATAACCACCACCAACGACTATGTTAATCGACTATGAGACTAAAATATAAACCAACCATTGATCAGATTCAGCAAACAAGATTAAATAAAAAAACATGTCTTACCTTGTCGCAGGATTGTTTAGCCTTGATTCTTTTCATTTTTAAGCTAATCCTGGCATAGCTAGTGGCAAATCCCAAAATCGCGCAAAAATACATAAACAATAAACTGCGACTGCGCTACAATGTCTTTCCGTACAATTTTTTTTTTAATTGTTCACAGATAGCGTTTTACATTATAAATGAAATACGATAACAATAGTGTAAATTATTCGATTTATTAAAATTATTAAATGGATGCCAACTAATTGGGAAAATAAAGACCTCCCCACTACCCCTAACCTCACCATACACTTGATTCCAAAACCACTGTTAGCCATTTTGTAAGCAGTTTCTTTATTTTATTGAAAATAAATGCCTGTATATGATCTAAAATGTGGAAAATGCAGACAAACGAGTTCAGCCAAAAAGAGCTTCGAACCAACATTACGATGTCACGTCAAAACTACATATCATCGGTCTTACCGACTACGTCAATAAAGCTACTGGTGACTTAACGGTGTTATATTCTCAAATACACAAGCTTCCGACGCCTATGCTACATGTACACATCAGTGTAAAGTAGTTTAATTTCTTTAATGAGTCTCATTATGCACACTTTGTTTCAACTATTTTTTCTGAACGCTAGGGTATGGCAACTGCCGTACTCCACCATACGCAAACGCCGCCCCTGAAATCAATAAACCTAAACCAGCAAAGGCAATATAGCAATGTTCTGACACACCTCTGAACCTGACCGTGTTATACACGCAGCATAGAGCAAAGAAGAGAAAATAATAATGATTAAAGAAAATCAGATGTTTTCAAGTCAAAAAAAGATTTTGAAATATGTTATATTTAGCATTTTATATGACGCTATTGGCTATCCTTACCCTTACCTTCATTCTTTATTCATATAAAAATACCCCAAATCGCATGAAAATAACACACAAAACACATATTCTGCAATCGTGCATTTATTAGCTTCTTGTTTTGGTGAAGAAATGTCACTTTCGCTTTATCACAGATGTCCGGAATGAGGAAGTGTACACAGGACGTGTCATGCAGACGAGGTCACGTGAGATGATTGACAGCTCTACAGCAAATGATAGAGCTCTGAGGTCTGGTGATTGGTTGCTGAAAGGCTGTCGCAATAAGTGGCGCCGGGACAATCCAATCACGTTTGAGAGGGAAAAAACAAATTGATGGTTTACGAGATTTTTCTTTTTAGAAGTAACGGGTACTTACGGTTATGGATAGAAATGTAGCGGAGTAAAGAGTAGAATATTTTCCTCTCAAATGTACTTGAGTAAAGTCATGAGTACTCCCCAAAAATGATACTCAAGTAAAGTACAGATCCCTTAAAATTGTACTTAAGTTCTGTACTCAAGTAAATGTACTCCGTTACTGTCCGGCTCTGGACTTTGGTCATTATCACTATGAGGACTCTTGGGTGTGTAGTATGGAGGACGAGAAATGTCTTAAATAATTAAATCCAGAAATCAATACATAGATAAATGCAGAAATAATTATAAAAAGTATTTTATATGCATTTTTTCATATGTATATTCATCTCTGGTCCTTCACAGTGTAGCATATGACAGGGAAAATTATTAAAACAGTCATGGAGAGATTTAATTGTGTGCTCACATGGATAACACAGCTCAAGTGATGCTCTTCTAGTCGAGCTGTCGATGTCTGAATGCTGTTTGAGGTTTCCGGGATCGCGTGTGTCTTTACAAGCAGTCCATGGCAAACCCTCCAGAGCTGGAATCATCCATAATGTCCCCCACATGTGTGCTGCTCCGCTCCTCCAGCATCATCCCGCAGGCCGACAACAGATGTTTCAGGAAATTTTGCAAAGTCATCTTGAGGAAAGCTTTGAGTTTTGTGGACTCTCTAGCTCTGATCTCCAGATCTTCAGAAACACCCGAGGGCCAGAACGGCTCCTGAACATCTGTCATCAATCTCAGATGTGAAGCAGCACATTAAGAGCCAGCGTGATGCTCGGGATGAATCCGGCTCATAAATGTAATTCCGCCGGTGGCTCTGGATTCAGTTTTTTCTGGACTGATGTTTGGCTCTTTTAGGTTATGAACTACACTTGCACTGTTGGTGGATTTGTAAGTGTAAAGATTTGTGTTTAGCTTTATCATGTTGTGCGGTTCTTTTGTCACCGTTTCACTGTTGTTACAGGAAGTTTAATCAACATGTTTTAACTTGTGTGGTGTTTTAAATGTAAACTAACAAAAGCGATGTCAGATGTGTTGTGTGCTGCTTTCACACATAAAAATACTGTATACTAATGTATTTTCCATTTTTTTACATATTTACTAGATGCTGTAGTGTTTTTTAACCTTACTATAGTAAATTTTAAAGTGTTGTACTACATTATTTCGTACAGTTTACGACACACTACACTGAACCCCCTGCGTAAAAAACAGTAAAATTCTTGCCGCTGGGCCACCAGAAAAAAACGTGACTTTTTTTAATTATATACGTTTTATTATTTTACACCTAGTCTCGCGTAGCCAGACCTTCATACTGAACTTATCGCCGCTTTCTTTGGCAGACCACATGACTGACAGGTAAAGCAACCAATCACGTTTCGTTTTGTGCCGCATCATGTTTAGAGGCGTGGAAATGTCCCCGCAGTAACAGACCGCTGTATATTCACGAGCCTGTCAAAAGTTAACAGCAACAAAATGATTATAAGTTTATGCCATGAACCTCGCAAACTTTAAAGAATTAAGCGATTAGTCGATCGTGATAAATTCTTACAGCAACCGTTGTAAATGCGACAGCTTCTTAGATCAGACGGCTCGTGTTGTTTCCAGGCGGACCGTTCCAGAACGCGACACGCATGTCTCCCGGTAGAGGTGGGCGGAACTATTTCACGGAATGAGTCACTATCTATAAAATATAATTCTATATACCTCATTTTTAGATTTTTACAAATGTATTTATTACAGTTCATTTAAATGCTCACCATAGTTAACATGTATGCAAGTTATGAAAATGTACTAAAGATATCAAATTAAGTTCTGATAATCAGATGTATTATTTATTTATATTTATCTTCTGGCTATATCATATATGAAGTATGAATATGCAAACAATGAGACTACAGTATATGACTGGTGTTATAAACTGGTGCTAATGGGGTCTGTAGGCTAGGTCTTTATCGCTCTTCCCTCTCTATTAGATGAGCGATTTAAGTGTGTTGCGACTCTGTCTTTAGGTTTGTTTATTCTCGGGCTCTTTTGCACTGCGCGTCTCTGGTGACTCCTCACGCGTCTCCCAAAACTGGAGTTAGAAGCGCGTCACATCAAAGCGCTCACGCGGCGAGCATCATCGCGCATTTCAACGCAAGTTTCATCTTGGCTCGCCTGAAGTTAAACTTTATTAAAACTTAACAGCTTTACAAAACAACCTGACTTCTGAAGTACGTGTTGAGAATGAGATTGTTTTATATGCTGCCGCAAATCCCTGCACGAGCACTGCGGGTGAGAGAAGCGCCGGACTGGATCACTAAACTACAGACTGAAAGGTCAAAAGAAGGTTTGATTCATTCATTTGTTTTTTTCAGTATATCGCCCAATTTACAGAGCGCCGAGTTAACCACGCCCACTTATCACGTCCACGGAATAGAAAAATCTCTTACGGTTGACATTTTATTCCGCGGTAACGGAATATTCCGTCATTCCCTGCCCTATCTCCCGGGTGTGAAATTTAACCAATCAGAGGACGACTTTGAACGTGCTGAAGTGTTTCCAGAAAAGTGTGCCTTATGCATCATGCGTTTGGCCAACGGTCCGGGACTATTTTACACCCAACTTGCAAATATGCAGTCTTTTGCAGTTTGTCAGAAACACAACAGTAAAATTACAGTGTACAGAATACTATAGTATAGTGCAGTACACTCTTAAAAATAAAGCTGCTTAAAAGGTTGTTCACAGGGATACCATAGAAGATCCATTTGTGGTTCCACAAAGAACCGTTCAGTCAAAGGTTCTTTAAAGAACCATCTCTTTCTTACCTTTTTATAATCTGATTAACCTTTTTTCGCCACAAAGAACGATTTTTTCAGATGTTAAAGGTTCTTAATGGAACCAAAAGGTTCTTCTATAGATTCTTCTTCTTTCAGTGTTTGCACAGCCGGCGTTGTTGGAAGCTGTCAATCAGCTTTGCATTGCAAACACTTTAATGAGTCCACTGATTTATCTGCGGTTGTTTTATGAAACAGTAAATCTCACACGCTGTGGCTGTAAAACAGGAAATGCACCACAGCTGCACAAATGCAAATAAATGTTATAAAAATGCTGTGCAGAAGTCACGAGACATCGCTGATGTGTGTTTTATTGTTGTTGCCAGGTTGATCTGTATACTTGTCAGGGTGTTGCTCAGATGAACTCTGCGGTTGCTAGGGTGGAGTTTCAGATGAACACGGTAGGAAGGCGAGCTTAAAGATGATTTGTTAGCTTGAAGAACGTTGAAAATATTGTCGAGAGACAGCTCTTGAGTAACGGATGGATATTTTTGCATGTCTGTGTCTTTTTCAATACAAGTATACTACACCGCCGAAGGTATATGAAGACTCTTCTGTTTAACGTCAAATACTAGCAGGTGCATGACACCAAGTATCTACACTAAAAAATACTCGCTGTTGGGTTTGTGCATATTTGACACAACCATGCGTTGAGAAAAGCCAGCATTTTATCGAGTGCTTACAAGGTCAATGAAGAAATGATTTACAGTCTGTTGTGGAAGAACTTGACTGTGGAGATAGCAGCGGCCCTCTAACATTGAGAAGAAAATCTTTCCGGAGGAATCTAAATTATTTTGCACATCTCTGTCTGGATCAGCTCACATAAATGTCCAGTGTTTGGAGATGAACGTTCACGATCACGGATGGGTGTGGTGCTCACATTGACTGAACCTTGTACTGTTAACCTCAAGTACACGTGAGAGAAATACATGAACCCTGTGTTCATAATCTTATCAGACAATTTCATTACTGGATGTTCAAATCCTCATTAGATCTGATATGAAGCACTTGGCATAGAAAAAACACACGAGACTGTTCAGAGGGCGTCGGCCTCAGACATACATATTAGTGTAAAAGCAGATCTTGAATGGAAACTTTTGCTCAAAGAGACACGCGTCTCACAAACGTGTCTGTCATCAGAGTTTGAGGAGAGATGTCAACAACATGTCAAATTGAGCTCAGATTTGTCAAGTCTGCGATCAAAAGTCAATATGATGGAAGATCTCAAACATTTCTCTTCAGATTGACTCAAATCTAGATTATTTGACCTCTACTTTCATTTACACCTCCAGACTCTTCATGCATTTACACAATTACACTCTCGTTTGTTTTCTGCTTTTTATTTCTTCTAAACATAGTAGGAGAAATCATCTGAGATTAAGCGGATAGAAGAATAAAAGACAATGGAGAGCACCATGAAATCTTCTGAGCTATGACAGAGAAACATCAGTTCCCTTTCGAGAGCGGTCACTTCGACATTGCGGAGAACCGCATATGAAACTCCTCCCCTTTTTCACTTTTCCTGAAGTCTTATTGGATAACGCCAGTAAAAAAACTGCCCAATTGTCGCAAGAATGCAACAGTATGCAAATACTGACGAATCCAGACAGTATAAATACAGTGCATGTGACGACAATCCTCAGAATCTTCTTTTTCACGCTGCCATCGTTGAAGACGCAACTGGATACTTCTTCACCGCATCCGATGGCTTCTTTCTGTTGTCTTTGCGCGGGTCCCATTGACCCGCAGGATACGCACGAGCACTGCATTGCCTGCCTGGGCCTGGCTCATGCGGAGGCTGCATTCTGCGAGTCCGATTGCGCGCACTGTGCGGACCTGCCGGCGCGTGTCTTGAGAACTCGCAGGAACATCGCTCGTGGAATAATAGGGTCGAGGCTCACTGCCACCAACGAGTCGCTGGTGAGTCTGCCCATTCCAAAGGGGAGCGGCGACGACACGGCTCCGGGCCGCCGTCCTCTGCCGTCACCCCATTCCCCAGTCCTCTTCGTCGACGAGAGTCTTCGTCCCCCGCCTTCCATCGCGGGCGCCGTTTCCTTCGGCGCTGAGGAGGATGATGACTCCATGTCCATCTCAGCTTCGGACAAGGACTGGGCAGGATCGGAGCGGGATCGCCCCGACCTAGAGAGCACCCCGGACCTCCACGAGGAGTTCATAAGGGTCCTCGAGAAGGCCGTCAGCGAGCTCGACATCACCTGGAGTTCACCTGAGGAGCCGGCAAAAAGTAAGCTCGACTCGTGGTACCTTCAGGCGGGCCGCCGTCAGGCCTCATCAAAGAGGAGCGCGCCATTTTTTCCGGATGTCCACGAGCACGTGGTGAATTCGTGGTCTGCTCCTCAATCGGCGCGCGTTCACGCGGCTACGCAGTTCCATGTTCGCCCACGTGGTCGGAGCGGAGGCCCACGGTTACGTGCGCATGCCACCCGTCGAGGAGACCCTCGCCGCTTACCCTTCCCTTCCACCACCTCGTTGGGCTCGGACCCAGGCCTGCCGTCGAAGCAGTGCAGGTTTACCGCCCATCTCGCCGGTAAGGCTTACGCATCCGCCGGGGAAGCCGCTTCCGCTTTGCACGCAATGGCGGTGCTGCAGGTGTTCCAGGCTAAGATCCTTCAGTCGCTGGATAGCGGCAGCCTGGAGGCGGACGCCACGAGGGATCTGAGGGCAGCAACCGACTTCGCTCTGATGGCTACGAAGCGGACCGCACAAGCTATCGGCCGATCCATGGGATTTATGGTCGTCCTCCACCGTCATCTGTGGCTTACGTTGCGGACCTAAAAGACGCTGATCGTAAGTCTCTTCTCAACGCCCCGATCACTCCCTCCGGCCTCTTTGGTGACGTCGTGGAGTCGGTGGTAGAGCGCTTCGGGGAGGCGCAAAAGCGCGCCAAGGCCGAGTCACGTGCTCCCGCGACGCTCTTATCAACCGTCTCCGAGAGCCCGTTCTTCATCCGCGCCGCACTCCACGCAGAGACCGGCCAAACAGCACGCGCTGCTTTCCGCTCCGGCTTCTCGAGGTCGTGAGCCGGATGCCCGGCCTAACAATGGTCGGGCCCACCTAAGAAGAGGTACGGGCCGAAGAGAGGACCGCCGCGCGACGGCGGCGGAGCGTCATCGTCTGCCAAGCCGTCGTCCTGACGGACCTATAAAGAGGAGGAGAGAGTTTGTGAGCGTTCCGGTGGCCCCCAAACGCCGATGTTTGCATCAGTTTTCCCCCGCGGTTGCGGGCGAACATTGCAATGTTGTAAATGTGTGTGTAAATGCATTAAAAACACGTACCTGTTCACAAAAGGAGCTCTTTCCCCCTCACCCAACCAATGCTGCGTCCCTTGCCCTGCCACGGTGCAGCGCGAAGCCGCAGTTAATCCCGACTATAACCAGCCTTCCCTCGTCCACGGTCTTTCCCGTGGGCGAGAGACGGCTGGAGTCTCAAGCACGAGCCATTTCCCCGCCAGTGCTATTAGCCTCGCTGCACCGGATTTTGCAAGCTCTCACGGCGGGATTGTACTACCGTTCCATATGCGGTTCTCCGCAATGTCGAAGTGACCACTCTCGAAAGGGAACGTCTCCGGTTACTTTCGTAACCTCGGTTCCCTGAGAAGCGGGAACGAGACATTGCGTAGATCGCCGTGTTCGTCGCTCATCACCGTGCAGGCGTTCTCTCGTAGATTCTGAGGATTGTCGTCACATGCACTGTATTTATACTGTCTGGATTCGTCAGTATTTGCATACTGTTGCATTCTTGCGACAATTGGCCAGTTTTTTTACTGGCGTTATCCAATAAGACTTCAGGAAAAGTGAAAAAGGGGAGGAGTTTCATATGCGGTTCTCCGCAATGTCTCGTTCCCGCTTCTCAGGGAACCGAGGTTACGAAAGTAACCGGAGACGTTTTCTAGTCTCTTGGTTTGTCTTGCCGTATTGGTGATGTATTAAGTTGTTGTTGAACTCTTGGTTCAAGCTGATAAATCAAATGGAAAAACTGGGAAAGGGGAAATGGAATCAATCCCACCCAGTGTGTTTGGAGCAGTCATCGGTGGTTATTCGTGGTGTTCAGGAACTTGGCGTTCAGGAAAGAGAGAACATAACTCTTCTATCGCTGAAGTATTTACCTAAACGTATTGTTTCAGGTTGGCACAGAAAGGGTCTGTTTATACACACTTCACTTATGACCTCCACATCAATCTAAGAAACAGAATTTATAGAAGGACTTTTTTGATTTTGACTGTATGAACACAACTGGATGTCCATCGAAGGTTCTGGTGTTTGTTGTTGAAATGGGATGTGTGTTGTTTATAGTTCGGGTGGAATCTGTTGGCGTTTGGGGATGTGAGCTGATGTTTGTTTGCTTTGCTAACATTGGTCATCTTCTCTGTGGAAACACCACCCGTCGAAGCGAAAGGATCACTGATGCACAAAATATGAGATGAATCATTAAAGAATCTGTGTTCATAATGTGATGTTTCCAGGAAACGTTCAGTCTCTCTTCTGGTTTCTTATGCTGTCTATAAGATTAGGCATGGTTTTGCTATCAATTAAACAAAAACCAGGATTACTTTATTCGTTACAAATTGTAATCAAGCTGCAACACTTTTACTATAGTAAAGGTTGAGGAGAAGGTCACTGGGATTGTCACAGGAGTCGAGATAAAACCTCTGAGATCCGTTTGAGTTGCGTTGAGTTTTACGTCAGTTTGACACCGAAATGTCATTTTATTAAGTTCATGCACAGACTGCAGATTCTGTCGTGTGTTCCAGAATTTGAAGTGGAATATTAGTAAGATACATTCATGAATGTGCTGTTCATCATGTGATTTATGAGACTTCCCATCTGAAACTGGACATAAATGCACGGCAGAGAAGTGCTGTCGTTAGAGAGATATAAAACATCTGAACATCTGTCTGTGTCATTTATGTCTTATGCTGATCAGTGACCCTTGCACCCTCTATCTTGCTTTTCTGTATTTCTCTTTGCCTGTGAAGAATGAATGACAGGTTGTGTTATTAGTCAGATATCTGTCTGGTAGTTTTGTATCCGCGTATTTTGTGGGTGTCTGCGAGCATAACATCACAAACCAAAAAAACGTGTACAGTAGGAACATCAAATATTAAAACCATCCAATAACGGCTTTTGTTTTTATTTGGAATTTGACTGATCCAAACCAAAAGATAACGTCATATCATAATAGAAACGTGCGAAACCAGCTTCATGTTTAACACTTATAATATCGGAGCAAAAGTACTTCCTTATCCACGTAAGCATATATATTGTATTGTAACCTGTGTCAGATTGCGTGATTCTAAAAGCTTAAGCTATCCCTCCTCCTCCACCCCAGCGCCACCCGGAGAGAGGCGTCTGGGATTCTTCACTGTGGTTAATGTCACTGTTGTGTGTAAATGAATTGGGTTTGTGTTTTCAGCATGGGTTGGTTCTCTCTCGATGGGAATGATCTTCTTCTGTTCACCCATCGTCAGCGTGTTCACCGATCTCCTCGGCTGTCGGATCACAGCAGTGGGTGGAGCTGCGGTGGGGTTTGTGGGACTTCTGGCCAGTTCATTTGTCAGGCGAGTAACCTTCATAAACTCAATTCCAGTTTTCTTGCATTTTATTTTAGCAGCTTTACCTTAAAAAAAATAAATATAGGAAATATAGAAAAGCACAAAATAAGTGTGCTTACTGCTTTCAAACTTTGTCGTGATGTTCTCATACCCAATTGTTTGATTGGCAGGTCTCTCGGGGCGCTGTACTTCACGTATGGTATAGTGTTCGCGTGCGGCTGCAGTTTTGCGTATCAGCCCAGTCTGGTGATTCTGGGTCATTACTTCAAGCGCAGGCTGGGTCTGGTGAACGGCATCGTGACGGCGGGCAGCAGCGTGTTCACCATCACCCTCCCGTACGTTCTGAACAGTCTACTGAAGCGTGTGGGACTCTACAACACCCTGCGAGTTCTGTCCATCTTCATGTTCATCCTGGTGCTTGCCGGCTTCACTTACAAACCCATCATGCCCAAACCTGTGCGCAGCGGCAAGACGGGCGGTCGCTGTGCCGCGCTCAACAGGGTCTTTAACCTGCGGATCTGGAAGTCTCTGGGATATCGAATCTGGGCCTTTGGGATCCCCGCCGCGCTGTACGGATACTTCGTGCCTTACGTTCATCTGGTAAGTGTGTGTTTTTTGCTGTGTGTCTCTTGACCGTGTGGACGTGACAGAATATATGAAGCGCGATGAAGCAAACCTGAAGCTCGATACGTTCCTACTGACTCCTGCGTGTCAGATGATGTTTGTCCTGCGAGGTTCAGACAAATAAAGAGTCAAAATCCGATCTGTAGGTGTTTCTGGCTGGAGGAACCGCTGGGTGTGAGATGAGGTGGATAAACACCCGTCTCAGCGTGTCATTGTCATCTGACGGGGTTAAACGGCACTCTTGACCCGCTCAAGTCAAAACAAAAACCGCTTCCTCAGGGGTCGGGGTCAGATGGAGATGTTTTTAAAGCTCCTCAGTAATCCGGATCTCGCTGTGTCTCAGTTCGACTGCAAACCGGAGGAATAATATTGACCGTCAGTTCAGATCCGTACTGATAGGGTCATTCATAACAACAACAAAAAACCTGCTAAATTCCAAGAATGTGTAATAATAAATAATATTTTCGCTGTCCTTACGAGACCTCATATGTACAAATTCGCTGTTTTTCAGGAAACGGAAAAACACAGTACTTGTGAAATGATTGAATATGGAGTTGTCCGAGTTGACAAGCTTTTTTTAAATCATTTTTAATGGTTCGATTTTTGCAAAACACAGTAAAAAACTTAACGTGTGACTAATAATAGTGATTTATGACAAAAAAATGTAAATGTGGAGACACAAGGTTTCGGAGGGAGAGCGACGATATATTATGTTTAAGGATATTTTGGTTGGTTTTGGACAGTGTTTTAGTACTCATGGAATTTCATAAAAAAGTTATTCTAGTCACCTATAAATATGATATAAAACTGAATAATATAGACAGTGTAAAACAGTGCTTAGTTTTTTTTTATTTAAAAATTAACAATAGTAACAAACCATGAAAAGGTTTTATTATGAAAATTTGTGCTGTCAGATAATCCCCAAATAAATGTTTGTGTTTATATAATATGTATATATTTACACTGAAATATGAATAACGTATATTTATACATAGTGCAAATTATATTTGAATAGAAATGAATAAATATTTATATTTGTAATTGAGTAAGAAATGTATGTGTACGTAAATATAAATTAGGGCTGTCAAATGATTAAAACGTGATCGCATCCACAATAAAAGTTTGTGTTTACGTAATATCTGTCTGTGTGCATATTCATTTTGTATTTATAAAAACATATACATACATGCAAACATTTATATTTGATTTCAATTATTTTTCAATATAAATAAATACATGTAAATATTTCATCTATGTGTATGGTTTTATTCATTCAAAATTAATATTATTATGAACTTTATTCTGGATGCGATTAATCGCGATTTAATTGTTTGACAGCCCTAATTTAAGTCAATGCACACTCGTACATTTCTTACTCAAATCTAAAAAGAACAAATATTTATAAACTTAGAAATAGATTACAAATAGAAATATAACGAGATGAATATAGAGTAATGACGTTTCTGCTGAGTCGTGTGTTCATTGACAGCCGCTGAAGGAAATCTGTCGTCTTGTGACCCGTTTCACGCAGAGACGTCTGCAGCAGATGCTGACAGTGTCATGATGTCACATTTTTACTCTGCTGAAGTCAGCAGTCACAAGACTTCTAGAAGTCAAAGTCGAAGGTCCTGTATTATTATACGATGTTTATTATCCAGAAGATAAAGTCATGTTCAGAGCTTCAGCGGGACGTTCCTCAGACGTGTTTCCTCTCATAACATGACCTCAGAGAGATCTACGGCAGTTCTGTTGTTTTTATCTGTTTCATGAACTTTACAAGATCAAAAATATACAAGCGCAGAAAGACTCCCATTCTGCATCAGTTTTCGTATTATGCATCATATGAGAATGTGTGTTTCATACTCATTGTGTTATTAACACACACACGTCATACAGAACATTAACTGCAGGCTGTTCATTGTGTTGTATTTATTCCGCTCATTTCGTCATATTTTTGTAAGGATACAACCGCTGTGTTTATGTGATGTTTTATGTGTGTGTGATGTATTGATTGTGACAGCGGGTGGGCCGCTCCCGTCTCAGCTCTCAGATTGGTGTATTTTAGGAGGAGGAACCGAACGCCCATAAACCACCAAACACATCTGGCTCACATCACATCATGTGCCCTCACTTAACCCCCCTCCTGTTACCCCTCAAGTGTCTCAATGGAGGAAGAGGTGGTGTGTGCGCGTGTGATGAATGTGTTAGGATGTGGAAATAGTTTCACATACAGGAACTTAGGCAGGAAAAGAAAATTCCAAACAGACACCTGATCCTGTTTCCTGCAACGCTCAAGATATAACAGTGTGCGTGTGTACATGCGTGTGTACATGCGTGTGTACATGCGTGTGTACATGCGTGTGTACATGCGTGTGTACATGCGTGTGTACACATGCGTGTACCATGCGTGGTACATGCGTGTGTACATGCGTGTGTACATGCGTGTGTACATGCGTGTGTACATGCGTGTGTACATGCGTGTGTACATGCGTGTGTACATGCGTGTGTACATGCGTGTGTACATGCGTGTGTACATGAACACCCACCCGTTCATATTTAATGCTGCAGTTACTGACAAACCCATCCTTCCACACACACAGTCGTGTATACACACAGGCACAAACACACTCACATACACGTATACAAAAAAATACACAAACACACTCACACATAGATACACTAACACAACCCAAGGCGTGCACACAGAGGCGTGCACACACACAAACGCATTTACACAAACATAACACATACAAAGATACGCAAACACACTCTTGCACATAGATACACAAACACAACCCAAGGCGTGCACACACAAAGAGATACGCAAACACACACATTGGTGCGCACACATAAAAACACAAACATAACGCAAAGATACGCACACGAAGGCACAAACAAACACAAAGGCACACGCATCAGAACAACCTGGCACTCAACAACTCCAAGACAAAGGAGCTCATCATTCATTTCAGGAAACAGAACCCGCCCCTCTGAACATTAGATGAGAAGTGGTGGAGAGGGTGACCACCCTTATATTCTCAGCACACACATCTCTCTCGACCTTACGTTGACACTATATCTCTCATCAAGAAGGCACAGCAGCAGCTGTACTCTCTGACCTGTGGCATTCTGCTCTGTATATGCAGCGGAAAAGAAAGCTCTGCAGAGAGTCATCAACTCGGCACAAAAAATCTGAGGTACACAACTGACCTCACTCGAGGTCATTTACAGGACCAGATGCATTGGGCAGGTCCAGAAACATTATAAAGGACTGCACTCGTCCTTGCCACAACCTCTCAAGACACGGACCTCCAGACCCTGACCACTTTCCACCCCCGCTCAATCATCAAGGACAACATCACTCTATTATTATCGTAAGCTATTCGCTAGTTGCTCAAGATGGTGCCGGTGAGATTTTGAGACGCCAGAGTCGGCAGAGTCATTTCCGGTCCTGTTACACTGGATGGCATAGGAGGATTTTGGCCGGCAAATATGGGTGTTTTTTTATAGCAGAAAAGAAGAATGTAATATATAAGCGATATGACAGACTCTCTTTACATTGCTGAGCACTTCGTTAAGCCAAAACAACTCGATAGTGTAACACGACCGGAAATCAGTCTGCGTCACAAAAGCTCACCGGCGCCATCTTGTGCAACTAGGCCATTGGGCTTGTGCAATACTATAACCCTGAGGACACCCCACTACTGCACTGTGCATATTTATCTCTCCGACTTCTATCTATTCCACAACACCGTTCATGCCACAACATTCAGTGCTGGTTGTTACTCATTATCTGTATCTGTGACGGTATAGATACTCATGAACCTTCCCTGCATCATATAGAGATGTGTATCTTATGCGACTACAGTTCTTTGCCTACTGTTGTATTTTGTAAATAACTCTTAACACTAAGGATGACACACACACAGATTGACAAAAATAACGCTCACACACACACACACACAGGGTATTCAAGTAAACTTTGTATACTATATGTTTGTTGACGTACTCTACATCATGTGTGTTATCAGATGAAGCATGTTGAAGAGCGTTTTGGAGAGAACAGTAATAAAGAGCTCCTGCTCATGTGTATCGGCATCACGTCTGGAGTCGGTCGTCTGATCTTCGGCCGGGTGGCTGATTATGTGCCCGGAGTCAACAAAGTCTTCCTGCAGGTGAGATGCTGCTTGCGTTCACCTCATACAAACACATTCTTGAGCTCTGATGGAGCCGCTCAGATGATCAGATATTTCAGCGCTGAGTTTATCCTGTATTAATAATCATCATGTAATATCATTGACACTAGCGCCTCATCTATTTGATTTTCTTGTCTATAAATCTGTCAACCACAAAACATGTTAAAACAAACCTTCATAGTTTCAGCCCGTCTCTCTCTCTCTCTTCTGTGCAGGTGGCTTCATTCCTGGTCATCGGTGTGATGTCTATGATGATTCCTCTGTGTAATGTTTTCGGCGGGTTGATCGCCGTGTGTCTGCTCATGGGTCTGTTCGACGGCTGTTTCATCTGCATCATGGCTCCCATCGCCTTCGAGCTGGTGGGCTCTCAGGACGTGTCGCAGGCCATCGGGTTCCTCCTGGGCATGATGTCCGTCCCTATGACCGTCGGTCCTCCCATCGCAGGTGCGCACATGTACACCTCTCTGTCCTCCTGACGTCTGAAGAGCTTGTGTGATTTAGTAAACGCAGACGTCTGCCACCTGCTGGCTGAACCGTGTACTGCATCGTTTAATGACCCTCCACAGGTTGGTTAACAGCTGCTCAATCTCTCTGTGTTCATGTCCGCAGGGTTCTTAAGGGACCGTTTGGGCAGCTACGACGTGGCTTTTTACCTGGCGGGGATTCCTCCCATCATCGGCGGAGCCATGCTGTGTCTCATCCCGTGGGTGGAGGCGAGGAGGAGGAGGAAAGGCGAAGAAGCCGCTGCAGAGAAGATGCTGGAGCAGAAGAGCGCAGACGCGCAGGACGACGCAGGCGCTCGAGAGAAGCCGGACAACCCTGAATCCGTCATCTGAGTTTACTGTAGGATGAAGCGTTGTGAAACGCTTCTCTGGCCGTCCATCAGTGAACTCCTGCACAAAAGTGATTTTTTACAGCTATGCATCTTTCAGAAAGTGTCCTTCAGTAGTTGTGTTGAACCTTTAAGGGTTTAAAATGGAAATTGCGCACGCTTGAAAGTGAGTCGAAAAAGGGAAAATGCTCGCCTGTCTGCATCGACAGGTGGACATCTCGACGCTTTTCTTTAAAAAAAAAAGTATATATTTGTAATAACCAAATAGGATTTCAAAGGGATTCCCTCCATTTCATCTTTTTAAATGGGTGATTCCAGTAAGTCAGAAAATCGTACTTTTGAGAAATAGTGAAAGTTGTTGGAGAGAAGACCGTGTGTATTAGTTTTTTCATTGTGTTATTTTTTTCTTTTGTGTATTCACACTATGACTTAAGCACTTCAGTTGTGTTTATAAAGTGAAAGTCACTACGTGATGACAGTAAACATGATTTGTATGTAGGGATGTAACGATTCACTGTGAGCCGGTTAAAAATCGATTATAAAAGTGGCGATTCAAGCCGGTTGAGATGTTATTTTGAATCGCAGTACATGTTTTGGTCAGCAGGGGCCGCTGTGTATATGCAACTGGATATGCTGATATTTCTTAGATGTAAAAACAATCCAAGAAAAGCACAGATAGAGTCTTAGTTTGTTTATATTAAAGAGACTTTTGTATGATTCATTTTTCGTTTGATTTGGAATCGCAGTTTCGTTTTTGTTATTTGACATGAAAGATAGAAGAAATGATAGAAGGAAATGTGCAGCATTTGAGAAATACTGAAAGTTTCTAATTTGTCTCAACTCATTTTGTAAAAATACATTGTACCGTGAGATCAGTATCGTGAGCTGAGTGAATCGTTACATCCCTTTTTATGACATTATCTGTGATGTACTTTCACGAGGAAACATTAGTGCTGCTTTATAAACTAAAAGCCAAATTCAGTGTGTTTTCAATGTAAAGGTTTAAAATAGTTTTGTGTCACAGGTGTGTGTTTGAGCTCTGGGTGTTTGTCGAGGGTTTACATGTGTTGTGTTCCGGGCAGGACAGATTTTAGTATTTGAAATTAGGTTTCTATGCAATGAGTTTATTTTTTATGTAGGAAAGGTTTAGGACGCAGCTCGACCGGCATGTTCTCATCCTCAGACTGTGTCAGTCACATTTATTTTGAAGTGATAGTTCACCCAAAAAAATGTAATTCTGTCATCATTTGCTTACCCTCTTATCATTTTACACCTGTATGAATTTCTTTGTTCTGCTGAACGCAAAGGGAGATATTTGTAAGAATGCCAGTAACCAATCAGATCTCATCCCCATTGACTCCCATAGTGTTTATTGTCCCTACTATGGCAGTAAATGAGGGATGAGATCTGATTGGTTACTGACATTCTGCCAATCTTCCTTTGCTTTCAGCAGAACAAAGAAATTCATACAGGTTTGGAATGAAAAGAGGGTGAGTAAATGATGACAGAAATTTCATTTTTGGGTGAACCGTCCCTTTAATCTCAGTGCTCTTCGCTGAGGTTTCATATCATTTCTTGTGAACAGTCATCAGGTATTATTCACATGTATTAATATTCCTGTAATAATGGAAGCAGGTGCTTTGCTACAGGACTGAAGGGAATATGGCGATAATATTCTTAAATCTACAGTGTATACATCAACATATCGACAATCCTGTGGTGTTTGAGTATTAGTGCTGTAATCTACCTCAGATTGACGTGATCTACAGAAACACTGATCACAGAAGCCCGTGTCACGTCTGTTTCCTCTGTGTGCTTTATTCTGTTCAGAGTGCCTTGACGAGATTGTTGGATTGAGGGATTTTTACATCTTAAAGGGGTCATATGACACGGCTAAAGGAATATTATAGTTTGTTTTAGATGTAATGTGTAAACACGAATTAGGTTAAAAAACGCAGTATTTTTCACATACCTTGCATGTTTGTATCTCCTCTCTGAAACGAGCTGATTTTTATCAAAGCTCATGGCTCTGAAAAGTGAGGTGTGCTCTGATTGGCCAGTTAACCAGTGTGTAGTGATTGGTGGAATACTGCAAGCGTGTGAGGGAAATGTAACGCCTCTTAACATATTTGGAACATCAGGTTCCTCTTCAATTGTACTGACAGGTACACCACCTTACTTGCGTTTACATTTGGGCGGTCTTAGTCAAATCAGACCACCAGCTGACGTAGATTTGTGGGGGTGTGGCTACACGAGGTGAGCATTCGCTTTTAGATAGAATGACTCTTTTGTTCCCACACTTCCATTTCTGCAATTTTACATGTCTAATACATGCATGGGCAACTTATAACACGCCAAAGACACAGAAAACACGTGTTCGCCCCATATGACCCCTTTAAAGCTTTGGCTCGATTTCAAATGCTGCAAACAGAGACAAACATTCTGAACATTTTACAGGAAAAGATTCTTTCTGACATTCTGTGTGTTATTTTATTAAAACACGCTACACATCGCGTTTAATTGTAGACGTCCATCGCTTCATGAATTGTCTTTAAACTCATTTGTTTATGTGAATATTATATGAATATTGTTTTCCAGCATATTTGTGGGAAGATTATCCTTTTTTTTACTTTTTTAATGGTGTAACATATTGCTCATGTAAGCCATTGTTGTGCGCCAAAGAAACATATTTTGTGGACTGATGACAATCATAAGTGATTAACTCAGGGTGATAAGACATGAACTGGATTGTAAAGAGTCTTCAGCTAAACACCAAAATTAAACCTTAAACTTTTTTTTGTCTGCTTTATTCTGTGTTGTTGTAATGTTCTGAAATGACATTCACCAAATAAGCAAGTAAATCAAAACCAACCGTGTAAAGCTACAGATTCTTCATCAGATGAGTTATCCTTCATATAGCACTTAACAGTGAGAACGTTTTGTTTTTCACTCTTGTTGTGTGTGAATCATCATGCAGATGATCTGTTTATCGCTGCAGTTCAGTATTTTCATTGTGTTGTTTTTGTGTATGTATCACACAACTGCTATATTTGAAACTTCAATAAAGAACATAGTAAT